>JARKIC010000495.1:0-258286 GCA_029378375.1 Mycena olivaceomarginata | reverse complement strand
TGCCTTTCTGGTTAGCTTTCTGGTTGCCTTTCTGTTAGCTTCGGTTGCCTTCTAGTTAGCTTTCCAGTTTGCCTTTCTGGTTAGCTTTCTGGTCACCTTTCGGTTAGCTTTCTGGTCACTCTTCCAGTAGGCTCTACTTGTGTTCCATTCATATACAAGAGTTACTTCCAAGTTTAAATTGAGCAGCCTATTGCCTCTTGGTAGGCCTTCATTTCATCCCCTTTCTTGACAATCTGCTCAGTCACTCTGTTTTGTGAGGTTGAAACACCTTTTCTGACTCTGTTTGATTACATCCACACTTACTTCCAAGTTTGAGCCAATGTACACGTTGGGCTGGCCCATCCCTTTGTTTACAACTGGGCTAGCCCCACTAGGTTTACAATTGTTAGTGGGCTGCCCACCTTGGTTGATTTTCACCATGGGCCAGCCCCTCATTTTTCATAATCTATGTGGGCTTGCCCACGTATTTTATTTTTCAAATGGCTAGCCCATCCACTTTCATAATCTATGTGGCTTGCCCACCGTTTTTTTTTTCAATGTGGGCTGGCCCACCCATTCATGTTTCTATGTGGGCTGCCCACCCTTTTATTCTTTATCGTGGGCTGGCCCACCCATTTTCGTAGGCTGCGTGGGTTGCCCATACTCAAAAAAACCACCAAAAAAACACCCAGTTCAGGTTTGAACTGAAGACCTGGACAGGATTGTCATCAACCAAAATGACATATACCACTACACCACTACACACAGGCAACCAGTGCTTTTCAGCCATTTATGCACACACATGCTGGCCCAACATTCACCCTCAATCTAGTCTATTTTCCACGCCTGTCACTGTCAAATTAACCATCATTTATCGCCGGCTGTGGGAATTTATTTTGCGTTTTGCGCAACAACCAGGGGCTTGTTCCCAGAACCGTCAATACAGTCGAGAGCCCTCGGCAAGCTCTATAACTTTGATTTTGACTATATTTTTAGACACGAACCACCAACTTCCTTTTTTGGTCACTACGCTTTTCGCCCAAAAAGGAAATTACAGTGTTTTTCCCTTTCTTTGGTCAGAATTCAAACATTTTGGATGATCTAACTCATTGGACAGGATGGAATGGACCATGAATATGATCTGGAGATACTCAGAAGCACTGCACCTCTGTGAGGGGAAATAATGGGCAGCATGATTGATTCACCTCTGCAGCATCATATCTCCATCATATAGTGAGACAGGTGTCAGGAACCACTCCAGAATACTAATGAGTAGTATATATAGTACCTATCACACTGGAATGGACTCCCAGGATGAAAAGGAGCATGCTTTGATCCTAGCCCACTATGCCATCATTGCTCCATTGCCAGATCATACATTGATCTGCCATGTCGAAAACCCTATCATAGAACAGCCACTATGTGTAAAACATGTCTTATGGGTGTTTGCCCACAGAGCTGAGCCATGAGCAAAGATCAAGTGTGTTAATGTGTTTCCATGCATTTTCACCTCATTTGCTCTGCATACAAGGTTCAGAATGGAGGGAAAGAGTTCAAAAAACATTTCACTGCTCTTCCCGACGTCCAGATCCAGAAATTGTGCCAATATATGGGCTTGAAGCTTCAGAATGTCACATGACATTTTTCGCTTATTTTGAATAGGGCACCATCCATAGCAGCTACAGCGAAATAAACACCAAAATGAAAGAGACATAATGAAAGATCAATATTCAACTGTATCCAAGAATCTGGCCACATTTCAGGTACATGGTATTTCCGAGTGCATAAGTTCAACAGCAATAAAGTGCACTTATTGTATGGATGAAAACACTATCTGGCCAAATCTTGACTAAAATCCTTCAAATAAAGTGTAATATCGGTCTCTCATCATGTGTCTGATGACTTTCTATTGTTTATATTGCACTATTACCTCTGCATGGACCTAATTTACCAAGAAAGCGAAAAATGTCACTTCAGATTGTGGGTCCTCAAAGACATATATTGGATGATTCTTGGCTTTCTATGTTTGGATGCCTTGTAATATTGGTTTGAATACATATCCCGCATTGTTCAATTGTACATGTAAAATTGGCTGAATAGTCATTCTGAGCATGTTCACCTTTAATAGGGGACCTAGCCATGAACAATTGAGCTGATCACCTCACTCATGTGTTTGTATAGATAATATGGAGCCAGGATCATAAATCCAACGACTTGGCTGACTGGATGCCATCACAATGAAGCCATCATGGTGTTTCAGAATATGGTTTGAATATGCTCTCTGGATTACTGGAGAGTTGTTTTACCATGTGAAGGGTGTGTCTATGACAGAGAATATATTGTAGTAGTGGTTGGATCATATTCATTGGTCATGGTACCAAGATATTCATGATGAAAGGTCAATCAATCATGCTGCCCATTATCTGCCTCTCACAGAGGTGTAGTACTTCTGGGTATGCTTCACATCATGTTCCTGATGAATCCCTCTGACCAATGAGTTAGACCATCCAAAATGTTTGAATTCTGACCAAAGAAAGGGAAAAACACTGTAATTTCCTTTTTGGGCGAAAAGCGTAGTGACCAAAAAAGGAAGTTGGTGGTTCGTGTCTAAAATATAGTCAAAATCAAAGTTATAGAGCTTGCCGAGGGCTCTGACTGTATTGACGGTTCTGGGAACAAGCCCCTGGTTGTTGCACAAAACAAAATAAATTCCCACAGCCGGCGATAAATGATGGTTAATTTGACAGTGACAGGCGTGGAAAATAGACTAGATTGAGGGGTGAATGTTGGGCCAGCATGTGTGTGTCATAAATGGCTGAATCACTGGTTGCTGGTGTAGTGGTATATGTCATTTTGGTTGATAACAAATCGCTTGTCCCAATGGTCTTCAGTTCGAACCCTGAACTGGCTGCTTTTTTTGTGGGTTGGGTTTTTTTGAGTATGGGCAAGCCCACGCAGCCTACAAAAATGGGTGGGCCAGCCCACGATAAAGAATAAAAGAGGGTGGGCAAGCCCACTTAGAACATGAAAATGGGTGGGCCAGCCCACCTTGAAATAAAACACGGTGGGCACGCCCACATAGATTATGAAAGTGGATGGGCTAGCCCATGTTGAAAATAAAATACTGTGGGCAAGCCCACATAGATTATGAAAATGAGTGGGCTGGCCCACGGTGAAATCAACCCCCAACGTACATTGGCTCAAACTTGGAAGTAAGTCTGGATGTAATCAAAACAGAGTCAGAAAAGGGGTTTCAACTCTCACAAAACAGAGTGACTGAGCAAATTCGTCAAGAAAGGGGATGAATGAAGGCCTACCAAGAGGCAATAGGCTGCTCAATTTAAACTTGGAAGTAACTCTTGTATACTTGAATGGAACACAAGTAGAGAGCCTACTGGAAGAGTGAGCAGAAAGCTAACCAGAAAGGTGAGCAGAAAGCTAACTAGAAAGGCAACTGGCAAGCTAACCAGAAACATGGTCAGAAAGCCAACCAGAAATGCGGTTGGAACAGCGACCGGAAAGCTAACCGGAAAGGCGACCGGAAAGTTAACTGGAACAGGCCCCCAAAAAGATATACCTGGATATGGATAGTTTATGCACAGGATAAAAGCCCAGGGCAAGGGTTTTTTTGAATCACCAAGGAATGTGCAAAATGGCCCAGAAATGGGCCCAAAAATGCTGTTTTCGAGCTGGGCTGTGTGCCAGGGGTCCTGGCACTAAAATGGACCATGGGCCAACCCATGAAAATTTTTGGGCCTGTCTGCAGTGGGGTGGGCTGGCCCATGAAAAACAACGATGGGCCAGCCCATGGTGATTTTGTGTAAAACACTGGGCTGGCCCATGGGAGTGGTTCCACAGGCCTTGTATGACCCCCCCTTAGGGCAGTTAACTCCCGGAAAAAAAGGCCCCTACAGGGGTCTGCCCAGGGTAGCCTGAAGTGAACTTTTCACCTTGGGGTATAATTTACTGTCCAAATACATGGTATTAACTGTATTAATACACCACAATGTAGTGCAAGATGGTGTAGGCAAGCCCCCGGCCAGATGCTATCTAACAAAATTTGAGTGCCATCCTCTACTGCCGCCACTACCGCCCTTGGCGGCAGGGCGGCAGTGTTGGCAGCAATTTCAATTTGCCCCCCATTCATTGATCTCCTTCTGTGAGGTCAGCCCTGACTAGACGGCACCGCAGTTCGAGGCACACTGTGACCTGACAAAGAGGATGCATGGGATGCAGAGCGGGAGGCTTCTAGGGATCGTTCGCATGGACGTCCATACAAATCTTGTTCTGCTGTCTCCTGTGTTGCATGAGCATTGTGTTTGGGTAAAATAACCTGAAGAAAAAACCTTTATCATGGCCTGCATAGGGGTTGCAAAGGAAGCAGGCCGGACCCACACCTTTGTTCTCTCGATCCCAAAAAATGGGTTCTTGGAATAGGCAGGACCAATGATCTGTACATGAATAAGCACACAAAAAATTGAGCTCAGACGTGACGTACACAACGGATCTTCCTAAATGGGATTCCACGTTACCAGAAAGCAGCTTCCGAACGAGACCAACGCTCTCCCCACCATTCACATCATCTCCCCCGCTATTCGACCTTGCTCCTGCACCATTGTCGCCCAGATACGACCGTTCCCCATGATCCGGGACTCTCGACGCCTTCCTACGACGCGACATCTCCAAGAACCCGGTGCTCCCCACACATGAACTGTGTTCATCACTACTCGGCGTCCAGCAACAGGATACGACCAGTCCCCACCCTTGGCACGTGGATGACCTTCCCTCGTTTCCGTTCCCGGACGTTCTCTCGCACCGGACGGACCTACCGCGTGCCTGACGCCGACCCATCAGACGAGGTGGACAATATCCCGACACAGCCCATCCCCCACTTCACACGATGCATCAACTAGCCGAGGGAGACCGTCTGTCTCTCCTCCTCCCTGAATGTTCCAGCACCTACCAACACGACCACCAGGCCGTGCCTGAAGCTCCAAACATATTCCAAGGTCATTCGGCCTCGCTGTGCCTCACGTGCACCCAAAGATGATTGGTCTCCTCAGCTGAGGCGCCGAGTGTCCTGCCGTATATGCACCCCGTAACGCCTCATGACACCCCCCTGCCCCCTGGAAACACCTGCGACCGCATGGCACCTCTGGAAACATGGGAAGTTGTCGAGGAGGTATAAAGGGAGTGCATTTAGTAGGAATAGTCAGTACCTTCTGGCCTGCAGAAGTAGCTTTTGGGGCGTTTTTCCCCACTTTCTGTACCATTCTCAAGCTCAATCTAAAGGGGTACTCCAGCCTTCCCTGACCTCGTACCTCTCGTGCACCCTCCTCCTCGCCCACTGCCGGAGGCAGGCCACACATCTCACATTTGCTCGTTCCTCGGCATCTCACCTCTCACACCTCCATCAGCAGGGTCCCTCCTCACCGGACCCTGTGTCACAATCCCAGGCCTCCTCGATTAGGATCACCGTTCTCGTGAGCTTGGCTCTGCAGAAACAGGCCCGGAGACAAGCCATCACATACAAATCGCCGTTCGTAGCCAACGAGACCGACCGTCTCGCCGTCGACCGAACAATGTCGGTGTCATCGTCTGCGCAACACACATCACATCTCCAGCGCTGGTTCTAAGGGGAAGAGCACACGAAGGAAAAAGCAGACAGGGCAACGTATTTAGGGTTCCAGTACACTCGTACGGGAACCAGGTCTAGGGATTACATCTTCTCTACCGTTTTTCACTGACAGCAGGTCTGCCACACATGTCCACACCCAGGAGACGAACGGTCTCCACGAATAACCGTTCTCACACACCACACACACACCCACCGCTCATACAAGGCCGATTCGCGCACCGACCTTCCGCTCTATCATTCAACTGTACCTTCCCCTCTACAGGACGAACATAGTCGAATTCGAATCACATATCTTTTGATACCAACACCGTGGTCCTTATCACAGCGGCCAGGATGCAACAAACAATCTGGAGGCTTTGTGGGGTCGTGCTCTTGAAACAGGCGATAGCCATGGGAAGTCATCCACTCCGCTGCATTGTCAACAGAAAAGGAGATCTTGCCAGTTGGTTCGCAGACGGGGAGAGGAGAAAACTGAGTGTGGTATATGAGGTCAGGAGCCAGAGAAAGTAGAGCAGAGCCTACAAATGAATGGTATCGTGATATCTCAGAGACACTGAGGTCATCGGCAGCCTCGAACCGTTATCTTGGCCTACACCTTCAACAAGGGTCAAACAACTCCGAGCTAGGTGTTCTCCCACCAGTTTTTCATACCTAAACAATGCCTGACCATCTGAAGAATGGGAATGAGTGCTGCAGCCTGCAGGAAAACGTCGGCCCGCCTCCCTCTGATCCTCCTTCCTCCTTCCCCTTCTCCCCCGGCGCCAACGTCGCATCTCTGTCTGCCATGCTCTATCACGTTTGAATTCTGCGACGGCGTCGCCTGCCCAACAACTGCCGAAACCCACCTCAGGGAGCACCGCCAGAATGACGTAAAGGTCCCTTAAGGTGGGTTCTTTTGTAGTACGCAAACCCGCCTTAAGGGACCACATCCGTGCGGCGGACGCTAGTCAAGAATTTGTCAACAATGTGTCATGTTCCCGTTTGGGAAACATGCGGCGGGCGGACCACCCGCCCTGCCTCGATTAGCGCCGTATCCGCCATTATACCCCACACCGCCGCTTCCCCTCTCCCATCAGCACCCCGACTAATGTTTGCAGTCCTTCTAGGTCTAATTTGACTCAAAATTCAGCACGCAGAGCACAGTGCCGGCCGCGTCCGCTCAATCACCGGCCTCGCCCTCGATTGGTCCGTCTACCGCTCTTTTGTCGGGTGGGCAGCTTCCCTTCGCGACCCTGCATCCACTCTGATCTTTTCCGGCCTTCTACGTATGATTTGGCTTGAACCTCCTTCTCCTAGAGCGAAGCGCGAACGCGTACGCCCACCACCCGCTTCCGCCCATAATTGGTCCATCCATCGCTCTTTTGTCGCGTTGGCGGCTTCCCCTCGCGTCTCTGAATCCGCCTTAGTTGTCCATGCCCTCCTAGGTTTAATTTGCCTGAAATTCAACTCCTGGAACAAAGCGCGGACGCGTCCGCTCGTTGATACTCACACGGGTATTAACTCAAATTTCGTGTACAAAGCCTGGAGTTTGAGCAGTAACCTTCCAGCGAATAAATATGTGCTCCTCCCGCTCTGCCCTACCGGATTCCGACTTGTGGAGCCTAGCGCGGACGTGTCCGCCAAACGGTTGTGCACCCCTCCACTGCTTTAGCTCTATACTGCACTTCGAGCAGGTGTTTGTTATTTGACACTTTCCTCCCACATGGGCTCATTTCCACCAGATATCGTTGCCGCGGGGATAGCGGCAGACACGTCCGCCACTCTGGCCCACTCCAATGCACATTCCCCGAATTTCCTTGGTTTGGTCTTGAAATACTGATTCATGCATTTCTTTCTAATGTTCTCTCCCTTCTAGATTTAACTCAACTTAGTTTTCAAGCCCTTGGGCAAATGGCGGACGCATCCGCCCCACCACTCATTTGAACCTTCGGTGGTTCTATTCATTCGCTTGGTGTATCCGTCAGCTCTAGCATGCCGGTGGGTTCTGAGCTGGACGGTCTTGTGTTTGAATCGCTGGTTTTGTCAAACATTTTGCTGCTCTTCACAATATACCAAGGCTGCTAAGTTCACTTTCAAGCTCTGCCAAATAATGATGTGACAGCTGCCTCTATGGTTTGCTCATTTGAGTCCTCAAGGTCTATGCAACGCCTTCGCTGAGTCCTGGGGCATGGTCACAACTTGAATAGTCCACGGAACGCAAATGGCAGAAAGGAAGTATCGGGAGATTGCCGGCATTGTTATTGCAAGTAAACAGTGTACTAAAAAGCGAGATGAGGGGCACAAAAATGAGGGCAAAGAACTTTAGGGCTGGAAAGCAAACTGAGCAGCAAGTTGCAGTTGCTGCCAGCAACTGAACAGTTTAATGTTCGGTGCGGCCCACCCGGGATGATCTGATCAGGTATCTTTTTTTTTGCCGCTTGGTGCTTTCCAATCCCAACAACTCAGGTGCATCTTCGGACGATGACTACCGCCCGGTGGACTCATCTGCGCCGTTGGCGGACGCGTCCGCACACATGCAACGTAAACTCCGGTGGCGTTTGATCTCACCTGGTCAACCAATCAGCATGCGAATAAACGTTGGACGAATCCATTATTTTTGCACTGTGCTCATTTCAGCGCTTCAAGGGCTTTTGAAGTACGAGATATCATTCTGGATACATTCCGGATGAGTTTTGATTTATTTCAAATTTTTGCATCACCTATGAAAGTTGTGCACTTGGTTGGTGCATACTTGCCCCAGATTCAACCGTAAACTTTAGCGACCTTTCGGATGGTTTCATGCACCCAATATCATATTCGGCGGAAAAATCTAAAATAAATCAGACTAGAACCGGAGGGTATTCAGAATTATATTCCACCCCAGAGAAGTGCTGAAAGCAATAGAAATGAGTCCGATAAAAAAAGATCAAATTAGATGGATCTTTATACGGCTGCTGATTGGTTGAAGCGGGTGAGGTAAAACACCACCGAAATTTACGTTGAAGGTGTGCGGACGCGTCCGCCGCTGGCGCAGACACATCCGCCGAGCATCCGGGTCCAACACAGAGTCGAAAACGTGTCTGAGCCCACTCTGCTGTGGTTGGTAGCCAGCGGCAATCTATCATCAAACAATGCGGGCCGAACTTTCAACTTCAACTTTACTTCCACTTGCTGTGGCGCCATTCAGATAACTTTCCAACCCTCAAATTTTTGATCTCCGTTTCGGGAATACACATCTGCTTCTAACTGTGCATTGGATCTTCCGCATGCAAAGTTTTTTTGTCAACTTGTATGCCATGAATCCGAGAACTTTTGTGCTTGTGGCAGACAATATTGTGTACCTGCCTCTGCCTTGAAAATATCTGTCTGTTAACACTTTTGGTACAAATCTGCCGGGCTGCCCATTAGAATGTGCATCGCTTGAGCAGAGCTACATGTTACTAGTGAATCTCTCATGTAATATTATCTTTAGCCTGAAGACTGATCATATGAAAACAACTGCACTCTCATCTGCTTAGCTGGAAAGCGACCATTCTAGATGAAATAGAGTTGAGCTTGCAGCCTCAAATTGAGAGAATGAAGTGTACAATTGAACAGCAGACGTATCTGCCACTATGTTCAACTTCGCTGCAATCCGTGCAAACATGCGAAAGCAGTCGCTCAGAATGGAACAGGCCGGTAAGTCAAGCCAGAGGTTGGAGGTAGAATTATATTGATAGAATTCAGAAAACAAAGAGGTCGAGGAAGGCGGACGTGTCCGCCGTCGTGTTTGAAATTCGAAACCCAGGTAGTTTGAATCTAGATGGAAGCCAACATTTAAAAGACAAACAACTGTTCAAAATGCAAGACTAGTCCGAGGGAAGCCGGCGAGAGAGGCGGTGCATATAATACAGTGGCGGATGTGTCCGCCGTCGAATCGGGGGAGGCAGAATGCGCATAAATTGATCCCGCATGGAAGAAGGGTGTTGGATTTTAAACAACTGCTTCAAGTGCAGTACTGACACAATGGAGCCGTGGCAAAGGTCGGGGATACAATCTAGTGGCGGATGCGTCCGCCACGGTGCTCTGCAAGTTGGATTTGGGTCAGATTGAATATGCATCTAAGGAAGGTATTAGTTGCAAGCTCACCGTTCGAAACGAGTTCCCCGAGTGTCGAAATTCAACCACAAATCAAGTTCACAATTACATAATGGGCAG
This sequence comes from Mycena olivaceomarginata, assembly GCA_029378375.1. Lineage (NCBI taxonomy): Eukaryota > Fungi > Basidiomycota > Agaricomycetes > Agaricales > Mycenaceae > Mycena > Mycena olivaceomarginata. Next base: position 248,493 of record JARKIC010000495.1, on the reverse strand, counting down.
ATGCGTCCGCATAATGTTCCAGGCCCCGAATTTCGAGCCGAATTTAGCCTGGAGCGAATGGAGAGACCACATTGGATGCAGAGCCGAGAGAGAAAACCATTGGCAGACCAATCAAGAGCGAGGCGGGTGGTGCGCAGAGTCCAGACACATCCGGGCAGTGTTCCACGTGCCAAATTTCAAGTCGGATTGAACAATTTAGCTACATAGCATGCTGATATGAGAAGGGAAGCGGCGGTGCGGGGTACGGCAGTGGGTACAGCGCTAATCGACGGCGGGGCGGGTGGTCCGCCCGCCGCATGGTTCCCTAATGGGAACATGACACATGGTTGACAAACTCTTGACTAGCGTCCGCCGCGCAGATGTGGTCCCTTAAGGCGGGTTTGTGTACTACAAAAGAACCCACCTTAAGGGACCTTTACGTAACTTTGGCGGTGCTCCCTGAGGTGCCGAAACCACCGGCTCCACTAAGGGCCAAGGCTCCACCCGATATTTCCAACATCTCCGCTCGCCGCCCCGCCACACACACACTCTAGCGCCTCCCGCCGCATTCGCCGATCCCTCCCGACCTCAACGTCGCAGCGCGCGGTTCCCCTACGCACCCCGAGCCGCCTCTGCAATTGCATCCACGCGACGCGTTTGTTTACGCGCGTGTGGCGCCGCCGGCTCGCTCGGCCTCGCGCCCTCGATGCAACGCGACTACGACGTTACTGTAGGCGCACAACCCGATCGCGTGCAGCACGCACGATGTACTTGGCGCATGTCTGGAACCCTACAGCAATCGCTGCTCATCTCGATGGATCCTGAAAACTACGGGCACGCATCGCCAGCGCGCACGCCGCGTCCTTCCCCATAGCGCATGGCGGACACCCTCCTTATCCCCTGCTGAGCACGCGTGATCTAGGTGGTACATACTGCACCGATGCGGCGACGAAACTCAGTGATCGCGTGAGGAGACGGTGCTTCCAGTATGTGGAGGAGAAGTAATTCGAGTCTGGAGAAAGTTGTATGTATTTTTTCGTGCTTTACTTCACTGGAATGTGCACTGACGACGTTTCTTTTCGTAGTCGTGCAACAAATGCGGCCTCTTCAAGCGTACTCACTCGCGGCCCCGTCCCGAGCAGTTCCTACACTTTGCGGTTCCTTTTCTCGCCTGCTTCGCGTCTTCCTGCTCGAGAGCCTACGGTCCTTTGCGGTTCCTTCCTTAACTTGAACCGTCGCCGCCAACCATGTCCGTCAAGTCCACCGGCAATGGCAACCCCAGCCCCGACCCCGAAAAGTTCCCCGCTGACGCTGACGCCGACGCGCACAGCGCCGAGCACGAGGACTCTACGATCGGTGCGTCTAAGCGTGCAATAAAGGACGCCGTTAACTTGACTTGCGATGCAGACGCCCTGAAGGTTCTCGACGACGCGCCCGTCGACCCCGCGCTCGTTCTGGGGCCGCAGCCTCGCGCTCAGCGCCGCGCTCGAGCGCAAGATCGACATTGAGGCGCGGGGGATCGATCCAGCGCGTGCCCGAGACGGAGCGCAAGATCGCCCGAGCGGGAATTTGTTCATGTGCGTGTGGTGTTTTGCGTTGCGGGTTTTATGGCCTTCGCGTATGCGCTGTGCGCGGATCCTCCGACGCGGGAGGATTCGCAGCCTTGTCTCCTTGTGCTCCTGCTCCCCCGCCCCGCTCAACCCCGCCTCGTTCTCGTTCCCTCCCTCATGCTGATCACCAACTTGCTCCCCCAGCTGGCTCGCAGCAAATACCGTCCTCTCCACCCTCGGCATCGGCATCCTCGGCCCCGGCATCTTCTTCCTCGGCCTCGGCGACAGCATGCTCACCATCTTTTTCGCGGACGTCGCGACGTGTGTGTTGCCCGCGTATATGTGCGTTTTTGCGTTTTTGCGTTTTTTTGGGCGAGGGGAGAGGGTTTTGGGGCGGTTGAGAGGGAGGTAGGAGTGGGGGAGTGGGGGCAGGAAGGGTGGGACGCGACGCGTCCGCTCCCATCCCCTTGTTTTGCCTTCCTGCTTCCTGCTCGTAGCCCATCCCATCTCCTGCTCGTCCGCTCCCATCCGCTCCCCTCTCTCCCCCTTCGTTTTCTCTCACATCTCCCCTTCCCCCATCCGCTGCTCCCCATCCCCCGTCCCCCATTCCCCACCGCCCCGTTCCGCGACAACATCCACTTACACTCCGATACTGACCCCCTCCCTCCTTAGGGCGACCTTCGACCCCAAGCTCGGCCTCCGCCAGATGACCTCCGCGCGCTTCTCGTGGGGGTGGCACGGCGCCAAGGTCGTCGCGCTGCTGAACTGCATTGCGTGTGTCGGGTGGAGGTGCGTGCCTTTCTTGCTGTGTTGCGCCGTGATGTGTTTCTTTTTTTGGCTTCCCGTTTCGAGCGACGGGGGTGCGGTGTCGCTGTTTGGCGGGCACACGTGGGGATGAGACGCTCGTCGTACTCGGAGATGCGGGCTGCGCGGTGTGGAGGCGGGGCATGCGGGAGACGTGGGCGACGACTCGGGGCTCCTCACATGTGGGTGTGGGCGACGAGCCGTTCGTGCGCAGTGCATCGGGCTCGGACGGAATGACGACGACTCGGGCCCGCGGGCGACGAGGGCTCGGCTCTGGATGCGCGGGGTGGCGTCCGTCGCTTGGGCCGCCGACGAGGACGAGGACGACGAGGATCCTGGAGGGCGATGTGCGGGCTTGGACGTACTCCGATTCCTTCGTCTTCCTGCAGATGCGTCGGGTCGGGGTCGGGCTGAGTCGCGCCCTTGGCGTCCGTGCCTGCCTCGTCTTGCCTCCTTCTGCTTAGGCTACATCTCATATCTCGTTTCCCGTCGCGTACCCTCGCTGACGCTCTCCTTCTAGCGCGATCAACACCATCGCCGGCGCGCAGACGCTCCGCGTCGTCGCGCGCGACACGATCTCGGACGCGGCGGGGGTGGTTATCGTCGCCGTGCGTCTTGCGTCCCCCCACCCTCTCCTCCCTCTCCTCCCTCTCCCGCCTTGCGCCCTCAGGCTCCCATCCTTCCCCCCACCCTCATCCCCCGCCTTCCCATCCTCCACATCTACACGCACTGCCCCTGCCCTCTACTCCTCTGTCTCCGCTTCCCCCTCCCCGCCCGCCGCTGCCCGCCCCCACCCGCTTTGTTCTCCTCCCCTCCCTCCCTCCCCCTCTCCCCCCACTAACGCCCCACCCCCAGATAATAACCCTCGCCCTCGGCATGCTCGGCTACAAATATGTGCACCTCTACGAGAAGTGGTCCTGGATCCCGACCGCGATCACGTTTGTGATCCTGCTCGGGTGCGCGGGGAAGCATCTGGTTAATGTGCCCATGGGGACGTGCGTGGTGTTCTTTTGCTTTTTTTTTTTCGCTGTGAGAGAGCGGAGGGAGCATTTACTGCCTACGAGTCGACGAGTCCAGCGAGCGTGTGTGGGCGGTGCGGCGACGGGGATGGACGGAGGAAAAAAGAGCGCTCGTCCTTCGGGAGTGGGTGCTCGCGTTCGGGCGGTTTGGCCACAACCCCGGAGTGCCTTCCTGCTGCCGTAGCACCGCGCGAGGATGCTTCTCCCCTCTCTTCCCTTCCCTTCATCCACACAACACACGACGCTGACACTCTTCCAGCGGACAAGCCGAAGCCTCCAATGTCCTCTCCTTCATGGGCGTCATCTTCGGCTTCGCCATCGGCTGGGTCTCCCTCGCCTCGGACTACAACGTCTACCAGCCCGCGTCTACGCCCGCGTGGAAGACCTTCGCCTGGACCTACGCCGGCCTCATCTTCCCGCTCGTGCTCATCCAGTGGCTCGGCGCCGCGCTCATGGCCGTCGCGGGCAGCCCTGCCCCCTCGAATGATGCCTGGGCGGCGGCGTACGAGGCGGACGAGCTCGGCGGGCTGCTGGGTGCGGTGCTGATACCCGTGGTGGGCAACTTTGGGCGGTTCTGCATGGTGTTGCTGGTGTTGAGCGTGGTGGCGAATAATATTATTAGTGCGTGCCTCTGTCTTCCTTCCTTCCTTCGCCTCCCTCTTCCCTCCCGTCCCCCTTCCTTCACGGACTCGTTGCGGTATATCGAAATGACGCTGACCACGCCCACAGACGTCTACTCTATGGGCCTCTCCATCAGCGTCGTGGGCATCTGGCTCGCCAAGGTCCCGCGGCTCATCTGGCCCGTCGTCATCACAGCGATATACATCCCCATCGCCATCGCAGGCGCCAACTCGTTCTCGAGCTCGCTGGAGAACTTTATGAATGTGCTCGGGTACTGGCTGTCGATCTTCGTGGTCGTTGTACTCCTCGAGGTGCGCGAGCTCACTGCTCCTACTGTTGCTAGTCCTTGCAGCATCTCGTGCTAACACCTGTTTCGTCTCGCAGCACTTCGTGTTCCGCGGCGGCGACTTTGCGCGGTACGACGCGGCGGAGAGCTGGAACAAGTCGGAGCGCGTCCCGATTGGTATCGCGGCGGTCATTGCGTTCCTGTTTGGCGCGTTGGGCACGGCGATGGGGATGGCCCAGATTTGGGTGAGCTATCCTACCATACACTCCAACCTTCCCGGCTCTATGCGATGATACGAGCGGACACTAACATTGCTCCTTGACAGTACATCGGCAAGATCGGCGCCCTCGTCGGCGGCGCGGCGAACCCCTTCGGAGGAGACATCGGTTTCGAGCTCGCGGGCGCATTTGCGGGGATCGTGTAGTGCGTCTTCTTCCTCTTCCCTTGTCATGAGCTACTTGGTTCTGACGCGTGTCCCAGTGTACCTGCACGCTACCTCGAGCTCAAGAAATTCGGGCGATAGATCCCGCTTGTGTTGTCTCAGTACATACCTACATTCGTTTTGTTCGTTGGAGTGTATATAGGGGGCAGGATAAGTTAAGTAATCTAGTTTTTCGGTACGCATGCATAAAATAGAAGGCACGGGTGGATGCCCCGATAGTTCGTTGTGGCGCACATTTCTTCTAAGGCCTTCGGACTCCTGAACTGCTCAGGGCTTTTCTTCATTCTCCATGCTGTCCCGCCCCGGACGCGGACCGTAGCTCATTCTCACTTCCTTTTGGCATCAATATCTTTTTGAACTGTTCCCATTCTATGAACAACGTAAACAAAATTCCAGATCCCGGGAGTCCTATCCAAGAAAAACTAGACAGCTCTGACCAGGTTTTCACCTGCACCTTATCCGGCATTGTAGCAAACACGCCGCTGCCTCGAACTGTTTGGCATGCGACGAAGCCATATGTACAACCTTGTGACCGATATAAAAATCTTCTCGGAAGTCAGGTCGGACTCGTGACCTTGGTTCGAGATGTTGAAGGCAGCAGACATCTCTCGGGGCCATGGCCATGGAGTACTAAACTGAGCTTCTCGCACAATGCTTTTCAAAATTTCTGCCATGCTTTTATCCGCCCTCATTTGCGCATCGCTGCCTTGGGCGTCCACGCAGCAGGGAAGTCAGGCCTCGCAGAAGGTATATGTCTGTGTCTGCATTCAGCGACGCACTGGCCGATCCGTCAGTAGGACCTACCTCCATCCGTGAGGACACCATTAGAATGCTGCCATGAAATGCCGTTAAGCACAATTATCTAAACCAGTGTGGGACTCCGACCCGAAAATATAACTTATCCCATCCCATGTTGATCAATGATGGGTTGCATACCCACAAAAACCCCTTCTTTTGTCCAGTCATCCAGCAGTAAGTCCTCATCTAGTAGTAGACCACTCCAAGTGCCTAGCACCAGTTGTTTATTCAAAGCCAAAGAATCAAATCTCACTGCGTTCCGAAGGTCTGTAGACCAAGGGTTGGTCTACCCCCGTAGGTAGACATAGACCAAACTTTGAGCTAGACTAACCTTGTCTATATATGTCGACACCCCTCGCTGGTGTTGCGGAGCCTGTGTTGAGCTGTGTCAATGGAAATGTTGCGGCTGATGCTGGAGGGGAAGCAAAGAAGTGTTGAATTACGGCAGATCAGATAACAACGTAACACATCATTGCGCAAGTGATGTCGTCTACGCTGATTTTGTCCAGTGTCAAAGGTATTCAGAGGTGGAGGGAGAGCATAGGATGTTGCAGAGTTCATCAAGATTTGTAGGGCCACAAATGCTGCCTGAGCCACGGCTGAGCTATAGCTCAGCCGCAAGCCGCCTGAGCCAGCCGTCCATAAGCGGCTTTAAGCGGTGATGGCTTCAGAGCCATCAAAAGCCGAGCTGACCTAGCCGGAGCCGAGCCGTGGCAACACTAAGCAAAGCACAGCGGGATGCCAGTGCAGGCAGCAGAGGGCGGTGGGGAATCTCTGGGTGTAGGGGCAGTGGTAGACAGGCATGGTCTACCCTGGGTCGACAGACGTAGACCAGCCGTAAACCCAGGTAGATCAAAAATGGTCTACGTGGGATAGACAGACTCTGTTTACGTAGTCGACTGATGTAGACTGACGTCAGCTCACGTAAACCGGGTCCGTCCACGGGACCTCGGAATGCAGTGTCTGACTTTGTCTGTCAACAGGCAGTCACGCTGTAATGCTCGGTTTATAGTTTTCAACCACTGGTTATAAATTTCTGCTGAAGTTAATATTCTGTCTGGATTTGCAATGACACGGTTGACATGGAGGTTCCAAATTAGGTGCCATGCAGATGATACTAGAACTGCAAATAGTCATCCTTTCGCATGGATGATGTGTCCTTCGGGTGATTTAAATCTTACAAGGTTGGATCCTAGTATCAATTCCCAGTTCATATTTCAGTGTCCAAAGTTGTTGGGTGAAAAGCCAGATCAGCTTTTGACCCAGTGCATCACACTCCAATGCAATGTACTCCAGAGACTCAGGAACACCGCAAATCAACATGTAAACATCTGATGTAAATCTCTATTATTTTACAGATGTTGTGATTGCAACAATTTGACAACTGGTTCTTAGGACAATTATCTGTCTACACCACAGTTCGGTTGATGCACTTCTCCCACTGAGTGCCATGAGCAAAATATGTGAGATCCAGTTTTACCACACCTGCAGGCTGAAGGACAGGTGAGTTCCAAGGAAGACAGAAATCATCACGAAGCCAAGGTGGAACCCAGATAATAGACAGGTTGTGCAAAGCTGCACAGAGCTGCACGCGGCCCCCGTGCATTGTGCAAAGCCGCATGCGACATCGTGTGGCTTTCATTTCCCTATCCATTATGTATCCAAACCTTGCATCCAGTGCTTTGAAAGCTGTTGGAGTTGATGCTGGCATCAGGTGGGAGGAAGAAATGTGGAAAATGGCTTGTTTCGGCAGCATCACGGTCATAGCTGCACAGCGGCTGTGGCGAAGCAAAATAATGATGTCAAAAATGATGCATATTATTTTGGTAAGTGGTTCAATGTACTGCATAGCACCCAATTTACCCATATTTCATCGAAATGAACATGGATCCACTCATCAATCCTTCGATTTATCATGCGGCTTTGCACAATTCCCAAAAGCCGCATGTGGCTCTGTGCGGCTTTGCACAACCTGTCTGTGATGAGCCAAAGAATTGATAACCCAACCATCCAGTAGATGTGAATGGTGCCCGGGGTACAATCCCGGTGCTGGATCCTAAGGAAAATGAGCCAGGGCAAGGGAATGAGGAAAACCCTCATCATACCATTGTATTATCCCTATACGCAATCCGCTTCCCATCAGGAGAGAAGGTGACTGACCAAACTGAATCTGTGTGGTGTGTCAATGGCTGCCTGGGCATGGCACTGGTTTCCGAGTCCCAGATGCGCACGGTGCTGTCACTCGAACTGGACACGATCCGCTTCCCATCAGGGGAGAAGGCAACTGACAAAACTGGACCAGTGTGGCCTGTCAATGGCTGCCCGAGTGCAGCACCGGTTGCCGAGTCCCAGATGCACACAGTGCTGTCATCTGAACCAGACACAATCCGCTTCCCATCAGGGGAGAAGGCGACTGGCCAAACCGAACCCATGTGCACCTTCAATGGCTGCCCGATTTCAGTGCTGGTGAAATGCTTGCTCGGTGTCTGCAACAGCAGTACTAGTTTAATCAAGACCCAACGAGCAGAATGCGAGTTGCTCGATTAAGGCAAAAACGCAACTACTAACCAAATCCTAACTACTTTCCCCTTGAATGGTTTAGACTGCGCCGCCGAGTACGGGTCTTTTGAACGCTTTAAGAAGGTTCAAGGAGCACAGATAATCCAACAGGGGTTGCGAGGAACGAGCCTGTTTTAAGAGGTCTAGTCCGAAGTGCAAGGTTGATTTAGAGTATTAGACCTCTTTGAGCAATGCCAAACGAGTGCCTAAGCCAACAAATCGAGTTTTAAAAGCTTCAGAAGCTTGAGCCAACAATCCCAATCCTAACAAGGTGCCGTGTTCTCCAAATCCCAAATAATAAGCCTTCCAAGGCTACTGTAGTGCGGTGCTGTGTTCTCAATCCTAATAAGCTCTCTCTAGCTTCTTAACCGTTCCCAATTCCAAGATCCCGATCCAACAATTGATATTGAGTTACTCGTGCAGACGAAACAAAACTTCTTAACGAAGTCAGTCCTGGGTGACAAGTCCCGAATCTCCGTCGTTTATCAAGCAATACCCGGTAAAGGCTAATGCTCTTAGTGACAGAAAGTTCAGTGCCTATCCATGCCAAAACCTCCTCCTTATATACTGTACAATTACGCTTACAATATGATGATTAGTCTACTGGCTGGTATATGAGTAAGACGTCCGTAGTTAATCATGTGTGGGTAAATATATAGGATCCTCGTGTGTCGACCCCTTAATGCTTGAGTGTGTCTGGTGTGACTGCTCCTTGTCCGATCGTGTAGACAGTCTCATCTTCTATCCTCTTGTCCCCTGTTCAGGACCTTCAGTTTTAGGTAGACGTAGGTACTGGCTTTGAGCCAGTACCTTAATCAGCCCAAACCGCCAAGTGGTTGTGGAGATATGCGAGTTACCGTCCTGGCCTGGTTCAAGTAACCAAATCAGGATGGCAACAATGATCGGATAGTTGATAAGCGAAGTTCAACCACAGCTGGGTAACCGGCTACTGTTAAACCCGAATCACCTGACCCGTCGCGCAATGCTTCCTTTGTAAATCAAGCACAACAAATCACTCGAACACCTAATCAAGGCCCCACAGTGGTCCCCTAGATCATCAGAGAGGATGATTAATATTGCCCATGTTGTTTGTGGGCCCCGCGATGCCTTGATTAAGCAGTGATGCTTAATCTTGGCAATTAAACCCTTAATCATGGATGTCAACCAGTATGAACTTTCCAGTTGATGCATCCCAGGCGGACTTGATTAAGGTCCTCAAGCAGGATCAAGCCCTGATTAGCCATATTGGACTTATGCTAATCCTTTGGAGCAGCACGCTACGTGATTAAGGTAGAAATCGGCAAATTCCTTGCTATTTCACCCATGGTCCGTTTCACGGCTTATCAATGTCTGTGCCCGAAATGTTCTTTGCTCAATGCACACATCCAAATTCCCACAAGTCTCAGGAAGGAGTGCTCATTTTGACGGCCAGGGCATGTTAGATTCCCCTAAAGTGTTGATGGAGCCTCCTAAGCCATATTACATGTGATTCACCCAAAAAACCTCAATGCACTCAAGCCCGTGTTTTGAAATATTCTGCGCTGAACTCACACATCAAATTCTGGCAAGTCTCGAGAAGATGTGGTCATTTCAACAAACAGGGCATGTTCAATTTCCTTGAAATTTTGCAAGGAGCCTCTGAAGGCATATCACATATGATCTGCCCAAAAAACTCGGTGCACACTGGTCCGTCTTTCGAAGTATTCTATGCTGAGCTCACACATCACAATTCCGGCAAGTATGGGGAAGATGTGCTCGTTTCAACGGTCAGGGCATGTTCAATTTCCCTGACATTTGGCATGGAGCCTCTTAACTCATATTACATGTGATCTGCCCAAAAAACTCAGTGCACACTGGTCTGTCTTTTGAAATATCCTATGCTGAGCACCAAAATTCCAGTAAGTCCAGGGAAGATGTGGTCATTTCAATAGCCAGGGCATGTTCAATTTTCCTGAAGCTTTGCGAGGAGCCTCTCAAGTCATATTCCACGTGATTTGCCCAAAAAACTCAGTGCACACTGGTCTGTCTTCTGAAATATTCTATGCTGAACTCACACATCAGAATTCCGGCATGTCCCGGGAAGATGTGGTCATTTCAACAACCAGGGCATGTTCAATTTCCTTGAAAGTTTGCAAGGAGCCTCTGAAGGCATATTACATGTGATCTGCTCAAAAACTCGGTGCACACTGCTCTGTCTTCCGAAATATTCTATGCTGAACTCACACATCAAAATTCCAGCAAGTATGGAGATGGGGAAGATGTGCTCATTTCAACAGTCAGGGCATGTTCAATTTGCCTGGCAATTCGCACGGAGCCTCTCAAGTCATATTACATGTGATCTGCCCAAAAAACTCGGTGCACACTGGTCCATCTCTTGGAATGTTGCAATGACAAATCAATTACGGCACAGGAGTAGGGGACCGGTGCTCGCCGCCGCTACCAATACTGTAGTATTACGACCGAGTGTTCAGGTGGCGGGTGAATTGAACACTTTGGGTACCAATGAAGATGACATTTGGATTTTTGCACTCAAATTGGGCAGAAAACACCAAATTTTGCGTTCGGCATTCACTGAACTACCTTATATGGCAATTTTCGGGTCATTGCCGAGGAATGAACAACTGAAAAAATGAACACTTTAGGTGACATGGTGTGAACACTTGGTCGTAATACTGGACTTTTCCGTTCAATTCAACAGTCACGGGTCATGGACCCCTCTGTTGATGTCAAAATTTGGTTGGGGTCACGTGTCACGGAGGCCTCTGTCGAACCTCCCGAGCGTGACACAGCCCCAAAGTCCCCAACAAAATCTTCGGTCTGAATTTCGAAAATTTTGGTGTCACGCTAAATTTTGGCAGCTGTCGAAATGTCGAAATGGTAAAGAGGTCAGGTGTCGCCCCCCCTGTCGATTTGAACGGAAAAGTCCAGTACTACAGCAGCTTGGGACGAATGTAACCTTTACCTCTGTAGAGTATATGTAGAGATTGAGCACAAATTGAAAAGGCGGCGACACACACCCTGTTTCAACATACCGCCCACAAATTGCGGGCACACAGACCCACGAACAGGTTGAGGTTCCCATTCATAGCCTTCAAGATCTTCAGTACATGTTTATTTGAACCTCTACGTTGCTATATAATGATGCGGTATTCAAGTTAACTGTTATATCCATGTCGGAGCCGGAAGGATGGCGTCTGTGCCTGTTGAAGTGAGGATGAATAACCAGAAAATGAAAAATCACGATCCAGGATCATACATGCGGGTACCTGTCATGAGAGGGTCAGAAGTCGACCCATAAACCGTAAAATAGCAGCAAAGACATACACACGGCGGCGGGCATGCGGGCTTCTATGACAGGTATTAGATCAATGGTCACTGTACTGCGCACAAACACATACAGTGGGTCCACCACCTACCGCCCAAATTTCTATCAGTCATCTTAAATGCGACACAAGATGCACGACACTCACAAGCAATTGGCTTTGGGCTGGCTATAGCTCCTTGGGCGAGGACAAGGAAGAGCAGAGCACTCGAGATGAACTTGTTCAACATTCTGTGAATGAATTATCCGTACTGAAATCCGCCCTTTATATATGAGGGCGGGAACCAATATCCACAAGGAAATGCATGTGTTAGCAGGGCTGAAACTAGCAGCCCTGCTCTCGTAGATTTCAATCAAACTGGCGGGAGATTATGAACCGATCCTGTGCCCGTGGATGTGTCTTGCTGTTGCTGCGGGATCTCTAACAGCATACCTGGACTTTTCAATTGAGAAAGAGAAACAGTGAACTCATGCATGAGAGTCTGTCCGCAGTCATCACTTGAGCCACAAGAGATGCACCCCAGTCTCTGGGCCATTGAGTGACGACATGGATTGAATTGGTGAGTTCTCTACGACCCCGTCGCCGATGCTAAGTGACGTGACCCTTGCAGAGACGAATGAATGGTCGGTTTGAAACAAATGCATCTGAAACCAAATACATCTGAAACCGAAATCTAGATTTTTATCATCAATTTATAGAAACGCGAGATGCCACGAGCGATACTTTATTACGGCGCACCCTGGCGTGCCTGAGAACTTCATAGCGGCATCAATTGAGAAGGGGAATATTTTTTGGCCGACCATAACCACCGTGCATTTGACTCGTTACTTGCACTGAATGATCTGTTGGAATATTCAACTGCACGTGCTCGCGCATTCACCAGCGGGCCGGCGCACTGCTATGGACGACTATCATTGAAATTAACCGTTCTTTAACATTTTGTTCATTCGGCAGTGCCCATCACTTTGTACCTGTTGTACCTTTCTCCGTTAATCTACCGTTTCTTTAACGAAATGACGAGGTTTCCTATCTCCTTTAGTCCGTCTACCGTTTCTTTAAGCAAAAGGTCGGCTTTTGTTTGTATGCAGTTCATCCCCGTCGAGGATATCTCCTTTCTCTCTTCTCTCACCATACACTTCCAGCATCGAATGGCCACAGCATTTTCACGGCAGGTGATATCAATCTGACTGGATTTGCGAAATCATTCCCATGGAGTCCAATGATTCTAGGTTCCCAGTGTTGTGGTTTCAAACCCACATTCGGACTTTTGGGCACTTAGAGGGCCTGGGTGAATAAGAAGAGCTGCACGAGATTCTGTCTAGCCATATACGTGCAATCGACCCTACCCGACAAAACTTGAGGCGACCAAAATATGCCCAATTTGGGCCTTCAAGCTGTAGAGGCAGGTCTCGTGAAACAACAGCCTTTGGCATTCCTCATATAAAAGACTTGGCCCATTGATTTTGCTCTTCCTTCCTCCCCTCATCTATTCCTTGACCCCAGAGCCCTTCTCAACACCCCACCCATCTTTTGGTCCCCGTCAAATTCGACACATGTCAAGTGAAGTTGGGACGGCATTCGTCAATGCTGTCAAGAGTGTATAGCAAATCCATGCTCAAGATATCCAGGCCTGGAATGCCGGCTGTCTACTCCCGTTGTTGCTGTCCCCGCAGCCTGAAGCCCAAGATGAAGCACTTTATTACTCTGTTGTCCCATATTCTACCAAAATTCACGGGGGCTGTCTCGCGGCGCGGTCATGATTTCCAAGCTCGTCTACCCCGCCCTCGATTTTAGGGAGATCACCGTTGTTCAACATTTGCAAGTTTCCTCAATTTATCCATATCCTATCGTTTCCTGACTCTGTTCCATGGTTGAATCCAAGACAGAGTATACGTTGATGGAGCTGTTAATGGAATCTCTTCCACAACTCCCTGATTATGCGAGCCTGATGCCTGATCAAGCATTTCATCTCCAGAGCTCCATTGAGTATGTTGGTTTGAATATTAACACTGATCCTCGCCATTACAGCTAATGTCGGAACCTAGGGTGCAAACAAAATTTTTCCATTTTGGGAACTTTTTTGTTGTGCCAACCCATTCCCTCATAACTCTCTGAGTTTTGGTCAGATTGCCTCAAAACAATACCATTCTTTCAGAATAATTCATCCGCAATTAGTGATGTAAAGGAAATCGCGAAAATGTATTTTATTTTTCCATTTGGCACCTGAGACTTTGCTTCCGTTGAACACCTCCTCGGAGGGTGGGCACCTGTTCAAACACACTGAATTTTTGGGAGGGAAGACTTACATACATTATGAAGAGAGTGATGTTGCCAGAATTATATTTTTCTTCTCTATTGAGTCACTTCACTGTTGACTCGGAAGTAATCTTTCAATCAAAATTGTTGAACTCCCTGTAACGTCTTCAATTATCCACCAAATTGGGACTTGAAATAACACAGGACATCGCATTGAACGTCTCCTCGAAGCCATATCCTCGAAATGTCCGAAAACACGCATAGTCAAACTTCAATTAGAGCGCATTGCGTCGCATACCCATCATTAGTTGTCACTTCGGTCACATCATTCGCCAGCAGACAGTCACTTGGCCGCGTGTCGTTCCTTTGTCTCACCGGCCGAGTGCCTGACGCAAAGGCTCTTGCAAAAGGTCGACGGGAGGCTGTAAAACGGGCTCAGGCAGTCTCAAAGCTTCAGGAATCCCTCCGAGAGACAAGTCCGACGCTTGCTTCTAGCAGAAGCTCTCATTCCGCCCTTGATTTCCCCGAGTCTGACACCCCTATAGCACCTCTCTCGGAATATGACGATAATGATGGTCCTGCAGTGCCCCCTACTGCACGTCAAACTCGGAGCGGTAAACGGGGAAATCCCGAAGTATCCGAACCCGAGGTGTCGGATGCGCCGCCTGCCAAGAAACCCAAGAAGAAGCCCGGGCCCAAACCCAAGAAGAGATCGGCCCTGAAGAAGTCTCAGGACTCAAGCGACAACACCGATGTTCTCTCGGATCTCGAGCCTCAGCCAAAGAAGCCGAAGCAGCCAAAACGTGCGTCCGATCTAGTGCTACTTCTTTCAATCTCACGGCATAAATTATGGTCCAGCGAAGAAAGGAAAGGTGGTGGAGTATGATGAGGATGGCGTCGAAATCAAAGCTGTCGTTGGTATGCTTTTTGTCGCCCTCGAGATTCATCATCTTCGCTGAGAAACACGTCCAGAGATTGTCTTTATGATCCCCGGGGCATCCACGGAAGGCAACCAGCATGTCGCGCTCCCGTCTTCCCACTCGTTCGAAGATGCCCTAGAAATTATGTATGAGACTATAGGCTGTGTCGGCGTGGCCCGTAAGCCGACTCTCGCGTACAAACTCTCATTGGCCAAAGAAAAAGCTCCGGCGGTCAACCTTTCTACCGATAAGGACTGGCGTGGTTTGATAACAGATTATAGCCAGAAGATCCTGTCAAAGAAAGACCTGAGTGTCACGATCGCAGTGTTCCCGGATAATGTGAGTGGTCTGCTTCTCTGTCGAGCGCTGCTAATGCTGGCCAGTATATGTTCTCCTTGCGCAGCATGAAAAAAAAAGGCTCCCGTGGTCAAGAAGGGCACGAAGAAAGGAGGTAAGATGACAACCCTAGACCTTGACAACGACGATACAGATGGTGATGGCGATGGAGATGAGGGAGTGGAGGATGCCGAAAAGGCAATGGCGGAACTTGATGCAGAATATCGGACCTGTGTCAAGTGTGGCACCGCTCATCTCTGCAAGATTGATCGAGCTGGGAACCATGTTCATCTCACCTTCCCACAGCGTCGGGCATGGGCTGTCAGCTTGGTACATGGCTCTGCTATTGCTCTGAATGATACTGAATCGTTTTCTTAGGCCTGTGGCATGCATAAGGTTACTAAATCGACGCCACCTCAAGGTGGACTCTTTCAGATGTTCCACAACAGCAATTCATTCAACGGTCCTCCTGCGGCCACTCCTACTGTGTACCCTCCACCACCGTGGTACCAGCTCCCTCCTGGGCACCCTGGAGGCTATGGTATGACGGGGTACCCAGCCGTGGGTTATGCTCAGCCACCGCCTCTCCCACCTGTCGCAGCCCGGCAACCGATGATGTCGAGTGATCCTATCGAAGAGGACGCCATCCTGTACCCTTCCGTCATCGCATTCATCGAAAGTCTCATTACTAAGGCTCCCAAACGTGTTGGACTTCGCGCTGTTGGCGAGACATTGGACTCCCTCCATTTCTTCGAGATCAACAAGATCATAACGCTTACTGCGCAGGAACTCGGGACAGAGAAATTTGGGAATGTCATGTTGGGCTATGCTCAGCATCTATTGAAGCAGGCTGCAACCGAGGTGAAGCGGCTTGAGAAGCAAGCTAAACGTACTCGTCACTAGTAATGTCGCATATTTTCTTGGGTATCCTACTTGACTGTATATTTTTTATCGCAAAGTGGTAATGCGCACATGGTTATTTCAATCCGTAGTTTGACTACATACAGTCAAAGCTGTCTTAACCCATACTTCCCGGTGGAAGCCTCGGGGCATGGGTTATCACAGTGTATGGGTTTCGAAAGAGGGGGGGGGGATTGTTCAAAATATTCTGAGACCTACGTGTATGGCATGCCTATTAAATGATGCAAAAGAAAAAGAGAATCACATACTTTTTCGCTTGTTCAACGGATTCCCCTCTCCGAGCTCCCTGAGGCTCTGGAAAAGTTCCTTCTGCTTTGAGTCAAGCCGGGAGATTTCCCGCTCATATTCAGATGCCGTCTCGAGGTTGTGTATCAGGGCTTCATCCACATGGTTTGCCTGATTGTCAAGCCAATCTGCATCCTCCTCGGAGATCTTCTCGCTTTGTTTGAGATGTTCCAGTAGAGCATCCTTTCGCTTTTTTTACATGTTTTTTGAATACAGCAAGACCCTTTCGAAGGATCTCGAGAGACATTGCCAGCTTTCTTTGTTTATTGGTGCCGAGCGGGATCTACACTTGATCTACACAGCATGATGCAACATGCAACGAGAACTACTTGTCGATGCAACTTTATGGGTTAGGAAAGCTATGGCTTAAGACAGCTTTGACTGTATATCTGGCGTGATGAAACCAGCCTTTCGACGTCTCTGCCGTCACTTGAGCCATGGCGTTGTAAAGGTAGACATATGGCACGGCTTTATCATCCCCTCCACAGCATTTACGAAACTCCTGCCCGTGCCGCCGAATGTAATGCTTGATCCAAGAGAAGCACTCCTCGATTGGATTGAAGTCAGGTGAGTATGGAGGAAGGTAGAGTAGTTTGACGCCCCTCAAAACATGTCAGTTATCATGAACACGGAAGTGTAGGTAAACTTACTTTGCATCGCACATCTCCTGTACTTCATCGACGTGATGAATTCGGCAGTTGTCCAAAATCAAGACACTCCGTGGAGCTGGATAAGGATTCGTCACTTCGAGGAGGCCCTCGAGCCACTCAACAAACTGTTCGCCATTATACCCGCCAATTTTGACATGTGTATAGATAAGACCGTCCACCGTAATTGCGGGAAGAAGTGAATAACTGTGTCAAGGTTGAACATTCAGTGGCCAGTGTATGGATTGGAGGTAAACTTACCGGGTCCCACGAACGAAATTACATGCCTTACGAGCCCGAGTGCCCTTATGAGACCAGCCATTGATGCGGTAGGTCGTCAACAAATTGACGGCGGATTCGTCTGCTGTCACAAGATATTCGGCCGGATACCTGCCAACCTCGAGGCCAAATTCACGGCGCGCTTCTTCACAGTGTTCCGCCGCGGGCTTTGAAAGCTAGAAATCATTATTAGGTGTGTGCCAATTTCGATCAGAAGACCTGCCTTCTTCGAAGTAATTCCCAGCCTCTTCAGAGTGCGACAGATTGTCCTGAGAGAAAGCTCAAGGCCATGGGAAACAGAGAGTTGCTCCTGGATCTCGTCCAGGTACAGATTCGGCGAATGCTCGAGCATGCCAAGCATCATCTAAAACAATAATGTTACGATAGGACTTAGTGGTGTGGAACAGAGAAGGCACATCAACTGCCATCCGTGACATCAAAGGGGCGCGTTCTGAGCGTGTTCTGTGCCTAGCGACTTCTCCTATTTCATTCCAGACCTGCTGGACGCGCTGTACAACTCGCAGCGGCATGTCAAGCAAAATTGCGACTTCAGTGGAGCTCATGTGGAGTTTCTGAGTCAGATGAATAACACGGCGCTTCAGGTCATGCAAGTAGTGTTGCCGGAGATGTACTGCGCGTGTTTTTCTGGGCATAACAGTGAAGGGCAAGAGCAAGATGTGCGACGCGCGGCTGATGTGACCTTGGTGACAAGCACGTTACATGACACGTTACATGACGCGTTCAGACGCGTTCACCGGAAGGAAGAGAATCCCAAGAGAATCACAACTTGAATTTGCTTTCTTTACAGTAGTTGAGACATCCTTCTCATTGAAAAAAAACAGTACAGTAATCTGGAGCAAATCTATCGAAAAATTGACACTACAAGTGGCACCGAAGCCTCCCTGCTCATAATGGTCAAGCCGCGTCAGCCAACAATGAGTAACTAAGGGATAGTTGGTGTGATTGTGGGTTGAACTTTGAAAAAAATCACTTGACCGAAGTGACAACTAATGATGGGTGCGCGACACGACGTGCTCTAATTGAAGTTTGACTACGCGGGTTTTCGGACATTTCGAGGATATGGCTTCGAGGAGACGTTCAATGCGATGTCCTGTGTTGTTTCAAGTCCCAATTTGGTGGATAATTGAAGACGTTACAGGGAGTTCAACAATTTTGATTGAAAGATTACTTCCGAGTCAATAGTGGCTCAATGGAGAAGAAAATTATAATTCTGGCGACATCACTCTCTTCATAATGTATGTAAGTCTTCCCTCCCAAAAATTCAGTGTGTTTGAACAAGTGCCCACCCTTCGAGGAGGTGTTCAACGGAAGCAAAGCCTCAGGTGCCAAATGGAAAAATAAAATACATTTTCGTGATTTCCTTTACATCAGTAATTGCGGATGAATTATTCCGAAAGAATGGTATATGTTTCGAGGCAATCTGACCAAAACTCAGAGAGTTATGAGGGAATGGGTTGGCACAACAAAAAAGTTCCCAAAATAGAAATTTTTTGTTCGCACCCTAGATTCCGACCTTAGCTGTAATTTGCCTGCCAAATGAACTGTGTTTGAAAGGTATTTTCCACGAGTCTAATTGACTGTGTAACCTGAGTATCCGCCTTGTGCAGTACACCCAGTCCGACTCACTGCCAGTGGAATTTTCTGAGTTCTGACAGCCCAGGTGTCAGACTGGTGCCTTTGTGGCGGCAACCAGCCTTGTCCTGGGCCCACCTCATCCCACCTTGTCGCTTGTCCGATGTGTCCGCAGGCAGAAGGGCCCTCACTCGAACAAAGGTGTCATATGCCCTGTTCGGGGGCCCTCTTAACTCAGATGCACCTTATTACCTGGGATGTGGAACAAGAAGAGCTACAACTCTCTTTCATGTTTCCCTCGCCCAGGTATGCCTCCCCTTGAATACCTATTTGGTCCCTGGTGCTGTACTGAGATGGTTCTGGTGCAGTACTGTTGAGGCGCAACCAGTATATACTTCTGGAAACATGTTATAGTCATGTGTGTTCCTTCCTGCATATACCCCTCGAGTCTTGGCCCCATTCGGTTGTGCTGAGTTGTTCTAGAACTTCTAGTGCAGCAGTGTCGTCCCTACTAGTGCTGCTACCTGAGCTGCCATTCTTCTCATTCATGTCTCTTGTGCCAAGGTAAGGATCACACCGTGGTTTCTGTTGTGTTCATATGTATACAGGAACTAAATGTCACTTGTGCCACTAGTTTTGTACTGTGCTTTTTTGCTACCCAGTAGGTTGCCTACTACTGCTTCCCTCTTTACTTCTGTTCTTGTCCCATTATTTTATCCTCCCCCTCCTCTGCCGCTATTGGCTTGTCCCTTCCTACTCCCCTTACTCCCCTTGTACCTATGTTACATGCTTCATTCATTGTAATTCCTCAATATACTTGGGCTCCCATCAAGGAGTTACATTACCTGCTAAACATGTCTGATGCTTGAGCCAATGGCCTCCAAGCTCAACCAAGGAAGCCAAGCTTTCCACAATGGTCCAGATCGATTAGTGTCCCATTAGGCACTGCCATTTCCACCCGTTTCACCGGTTTGACGGGTATAAATGGCAGTGCCTAATGGTACATTCATTTGATGGGCAAATTGATCGCACCTGCTGGCCCGGGTGACACGTGATCGTGTTTGAAGTTTGTGCTCACCGTATTTCCACTCCTGGGGTGAAACTAGCATGGTTAGGCCTGTGGGGAGTCAAGATCTAGTATTCAGATGGCTAGAGGTGTCAATTGAAGCAATAAAAAAAATTATGCCCAAAAGTTGTGGGGAAATTTTCAAACTGAAAAAGTTGGTGAAGTTGAAAACAAAAGTTGGTGAAATTGTAAGTACGGTAATAAAAGTAGAGGAAAAACATCAGAGATCCCCACCTTATTTCGAGCTTCGAAAGTGAGCAAAGTTGTGGGGAAAGTTGTAAAATTTAAAATAAAAGTTGGTGAAAGTGTGAAAAAAGGTCGGGAATAATAAAAGTGCATTTGGAACGGCATACCAAACAGGGCATATGACACCCTTGTTCGAGCAAGGGCCCTTCTGCCTGCAGACACATCAGACAAGTGACAAGGCAGGACAAGGTGAGCCCAAGACAAGGCTAGTTACCACCATGAAGGCACCAGTCTGATGCGAGTCCGCGCCATTATCGTCACTTTGTTACTTCGCTTAACTTCGCTTAGCATCGAGAAAGTGCGTGAGTTTGGTCGCTTCCCGTGAAAGTTCGTGACTTCAGCTGGATGTAGGAGAACTTTGTAACTTCCTCTGTACAGTGAGAAAGCTTGTTACTTCGGCTAGCGACGATCACCACATGACCGCGTCGATCCATGTAGAGAGTGCAGGGCGTGGTGCAGGTACTGTATAGGAAACAGTGCATGCAAATATTTTCGTATTTTTGGTTTCAGAATAAAGTCTGTCACTGAACAAAGCGATCACATCCAAACATACGGTGCTCTCGACTCAGTTTGAGACTTTGTTAATCACTCGGAATCTACGGTATTTAAAGATACGTATTGGAAGATAATAGCAAGATAATAAAGTAACGAGGGATCAGCTATTGCCAAAAATGTCCAGCTCAGGAGGAAAGACCACAAACTTGTCAGAAGATGACGACGAAGACGTATATTCATTTCCGAGCTCCCAGAAGTTCTCACCACTCCAGCTCGGGTTCGCAGAGTCACTCTCATGGGCAAACAGAGAACCAAGATCAGAAGAAGCATCCGAAAATACGCCAGAAAACGGTGACTCGTTCTTGAACCCTGTCGTGAAGTCAGACGTGAAAGAAAGATCTGGGACAAGGAGGGCCGGTGTATCGGATGTGGGCCTGTTCCACTGCAGGTAATTGTTATTTTCATCGAAAAAGCTGCTGGTGTGGATCGCGCTAAGATGAAGGGTATCAGCATCTGGTCTGTCCAATTGTTCTCAACTTGCTCAGATTGTGTCTGCATCCATTTGTCACTTCAAGAACACCATGTGTCGTCCGAAAACGGGGTGTGATCCATAACGTGCGGGCACGCGACTGCGAAGCGCCAGCAGCAGGGTGTCGGTGGTGGTAACAAAGAACAAGATTCTGTTCGTGTCATTCCTGGTGATCAAACAATGCACTTCCCACGCACGCACCCGGAAGTAACGAGCTTTCCCAAAAATTTAGTCGAGGTGACGAGCTTTCTCAGTTTTCTGTTGAAATGACGAACTTTCATAGTTTTCCATCAAAGTCACGAACTTTCTCATTCCTAAGCGAAGTAACGAAGTGACGAACTTGGGTACTACTCGTCTGATGCCTGGGCTGTCAGAGCTCAGAAAATTCCACTGGCAGTGAGTCGGACTGGGTGTGCTGCACAGAGCGGATACTCAGGTTACACAGTCGATTTGACTCGCGTAAAATACCTTTCAAACACAGTTCGTTTGGCAGGCAAATTGATCACGCTTGCCAGTCTAGGTGGCATGTGATTGTGTTTGAAGTTTGTGCTCACTGTATTTCCACTCCTGGGGTGAAACCAACATAGTTAGGCCTGTGGGGAGTTGTCTAGTATTCATATTGCTAGAGGTGTTGATTGGAGCAACAAAAAAAATTGTGGGGAAATTTTTCAAAGTGAAAAAGTTGGTGAAGTTTGAAACAAAAGTTGGTGAAATTGTAAATCCAGTAATAAAGTGGGGGAAAAACATGAGAGATCCTCACCTTATTTCGAGCTTCAAAAGTGAACAAAGTTGTGGGGAACACTGTAAAATTTACAATAAAAGTTGATGAAAATGTGAAAAAAGGTGGGGAATAATAAAAGTGCATTTGGAACGGCATACTTATCAAGCAAATCAACATCGTCCCGCCGAAACGCAGCTACCTGTTCACCACTGAGTCTGAAAAATTCAACCGTAAAGCATTAAACTTGCCTTGTCAAAAAGCGATGCACTGAGCTGATCTCCGGCACAAATTACCACACCGTGTCGCTTTATATCCTGGCCTGTGAGCTTGAGTGTTTCTGAAAATTGTCAAGAACATATCAAATGTCCCGTCAAGACTAGACTCGTCGATAGGCATTGCTGGGGCTGGGTACTGGCTGGTTGTATGGACTGGTATCGAAAGAATACTAGGCGGCCCGGAAATTGAATCCCGGAATCGAGTTCGAAGCACAGGGTAAGCGTCAAGGAGTATTTCCTCAATATGATATCGTTGGAGTGCCTCGAGGTTCTGGACATCTTCCAGTGTTGGTAAGAGGTCAATTTTGAGAGCTGAATTCCAGAACTGGAAGCCTCGATCTGTGGGGCGGCAATACATCGAGGGGTAAATCCCCTGGAGAAAAACCCCAGAGAATGACCACCGTAGCTGTTGTACCATTATCGAAGTGGTCATTCGAACCGAGCCACTGCTGCCCAATTCGAAATGCGAAGTTCAAGTTGTCCTAGATGATCATGAACATATGACGCTTTACAATGTGTCGCATTTCTTCCAATCGTTCCTCCCCCTGAGGGCCTTGATCTTTCTCAGAACGGATCGGTACGACAAGCAGATCCCAGCATGGTTTAGGACGTCGAATTGAGAGCGGGATGCGCCATACGCCAGTAGATAAATGCCCATGGTAGTTTGATACTCGGAGGCCTTCTCATTCGTCGTCTGAGCAAGTATGCATAGCACCGTGGCAAGGACCTTTGGAAAGTACTATTTAGTTAAGAGTAGCTCAGAAACAGACCACTTACGAGGTTTTTATCTTTCCTCCCTTCTGCATGTGTCTCGGACGGGTCGGCCTTTGCAAGAAGTGCAAGGAAATGGCAGAGGGTAGGCGCAATGAACTCCGCATCCGCATGGATTTTCGAGAGAGCGAAATTCTCGATTGTTGTGGTGACACTTTGACCATGCGGGGGCCGCAGATGCTGAGCCAGCTTTGCTCCCTCCTCGGCCCAGATATTTCCTGCAACTTTGCCGATCCACTGGGAAACAACCTCGGGCTGTCGGGAGCAGATCAAGTCGAGATGTTCGTCCCCATGGCTTATCAGCATCTGTGAGACTTGTGATGAATGATTCTGGTCTTTTATTGTCACCAAGTCGTCCAGAAAGCCATAGAGCGAGCCATATCCAGCCGCTTTTACGGCCTGAAGAACATGGCCGACACGGATCTTCGAGATAGCACATCTTTCCGCCTCTGCTTCGCACTCACGAGCCGCAGTAAACTCCGCACGAGCTGCCGCTTCTGCCTGGTGCTGCTCCTGCCAAACTCTTTGTGCTTCAGCCTGCGTAGCTTCTGTAACAGGCTGCACGACGCGTCGTTGTCTCTTCTTGGGTGGCCCCGAAATATTGATGAATTCCAGAATATTGTTTTCATTAGCATCGCCGCGTCGTTTTGCTCATGAAGAACCAGCTGTAGCGAAGTGAGTACAGAGTCCTCAGGGCCTGGGGATAGTTTCATACAGAGGCGGAGGCAGATAAATTCAAAGTGCATGGGCCGAATGAGTTTGAATGTGGTAGGACGTGTGCAAGACATAGAATCAGGGTCGCATTGCGCTCTCAAAAAATTGCACTGCCACAAATTCCCATACTGGGTACCGGCGCATTTCCTACTATGGTATGTGCGGAGTTTGAATTTCGCATCTGTCAACTCACGGCTAAGTGCCACCGGCCATTATAGTAAGTATTACATGCTCGCTCGTCAATGCTACGGGTACTATAATGGCTGGTAACGAGCCTACTGCTTAACGGAACATAATCTGGATCAGATTAAACAGAACCATGCACGGAGCTCCACACAAGCCCTTTGTCTGGGCACACATGACTGATTAATTGAGCAATGATTAAACATGATTTTGTGTTGAGACAGCAATTGATTAATGAAACTTCATATAGGTTCTTCTGAAGCCTGTATCCCCATAAGGTTAGACAATAGGCATTACCGACAGCGCAGTGCAGCTAACATTAGTCATCCAATGCGGGTACAACAATGCCAGCGCCATCCCAGAAGCCAATGTCTGACACAGAGCACTGTACCATTGTGATTAGAAGTTCATCAATTTCTACTTGGGATTTGGCAAGACCAGTTTTTTTTTGTTTTTTGTAAAAGGGAATGGAGGTCAAGTAATGGCTCTCAAAAGGAGATGATGCTTTCATTCAGAGGGATAAATGGTAAAGCATTGAACATAGCAGGCATGTGGCTACATTAATTTGAGTATATATGCATGGATGTGGGATCACAGTATAATGTTGTTTCCAGTGATTTATCTTGAGTTGAATCTGTCATCCAAATCCACAATCAAAGGGATCCATACCTTCATCCCTGTCCTTGAAAAAGGCCGTCCCATGTTTGAAGAAGGCCCTCATTCCAAATCTTGCTGTAAGGCTTCAGGCAGAAAAGGTAATGTGGGTGTCAATGGAAGGAATGAATGGTCTTACAATCTGGATAGAGATAAGAGGTGGAAATGAGTAAAGCTGAGAATGAAGGGGGAGGGCAAAGCACGCACTCCCTGGAGACGAGAAGGTGAGAAAAGGTGAGCAAGACAAACATGGGTGATGTGGGAAAAGGCAGCACTTGCTAGAAACGAGAAGGGGAGAAAAAGTGAGCAAGATAAACATGGGTGATGGAGGAAAAGCACACACAGGCTAGAAACGAGAAGGGGAGAAAAGGTGAGCAAGACAAAAATGGATGATGGGGGGAAAGCACGCACTTCCTAGAGATGAGAAGGTAGGAAGAAGTGAGCAAGACAAACATGGGTGATGGGTGAAAAGCATACTCTCTAGAGACGAGGACACGAGAAAAAGTGAGTAAGACAGACATGGGCAATGGGGGAAAAGCACACACTCTCTAGAGAGGAGAAGGCAAGAAAAAGTGAGCAAGAGAAACATGGGCGATGGGGGAAAAGCACACACTTCCTAGAGACAAGAAGGCAAGAAAAAGTGAGCAAGACAGACATGGGTGATGGGGGAAAAGCACACACTCCTAGAGGCAAGAAGGCAGGAAAAAGTGAGCAAAACAAAGATGGGCAATGGCAGAAGAGGACACACTTCCTAGAGACAAGGCAAGAAAAAGTGAGCAAGACAAACATGGGTGATGGGGGGGAATAGCCCGTACTCTCTAGAGACGAGAAGGTGAGAAAAAGTGAGTGATACAAACATGGGCAATGGGGGAAAAGCACGCACAAGCTAGAGACAAGAAGGTGAGAAAAAGTGAGCAAGACAGGCATGGGCAATGTGAAAAAAGCACGCACTCTCTAGAAACGAGAAGGGGAGAAAAAAGTGAGCAAGACAAACATGGGGAAATGGGGAAAAGCACACACTTCCTAGAGACGAGAAGGTGAGAAAAAGTGAGCAAGACAAACATGGTCGATGGTGGGGGAAAGCACGCACTCTCTAGAGACAAGAAGGGGAGGAAAAGTGAGCAGGACAAACATGGGCAATGGGGGAAAAGCACCCACAAGCTGGAGACAAGAAGGGGAGAAAAAGTGAGCAAGAGAAACATGGGCAATGGGGAAAAGCACGCACTTCCTGGAGACAAGAAGGGAAGAAAAAGTGAGCAAGACAAACATGGGCGATAGGGGAAAAGCACACACTTCCTAGAGATGAGAAGGTGAGAAAAAGTGAGCAAGAAAAATATCGGTGATGGGGGGGAAAGCACACACTTCCTAGAGATGCGAAGGCGAGAAAAAGTGAGCAAGCCGAACATGGACGATGGGGGGAAAGCATGCACGAGCTAAAGACAAGAAGGCAAGAAAAATTGAGCAAAACAAACATGGATGATGGGGGGAAGCACACACTTCCTAGAGACAAGAAGGCAAGAAAAAGTGAGCAAGACAAACATTGGCAATGGGGCCAAAGCACACACTCGCTACAGACAAGGAGGCGAGAGAAAAGTCAGCAAGACAAACATGAGTG
This sequence comes from Mycena olivaceomarginata, assembly GCA_029378375.1. Taxonomy (NCBI): domain Eukaryota; kingdom Fungi; phylum Basidiomycota; class Agaricomycetes; order Agaricales; family Mycenaceae; genus Mycena; species Mycena olivaceomarginata. The sequence continues at coordinate 222,606 of JARKIC010000495.1, read as the reverse complement.
ATGGGGGAAAAGCACGCACAAGCTAGAGACAAGAAGGCAAGAAAAAGTGAGCAAGACAGACATGGGCGATGGGGGGAAAGCACACACTTCCTAGAGATGAGAAGGCAAGAAAAAGTGAGCAAGACAGACATGGGTGATGGGGGAAAAGCACCCACTTCCTAGAGACCAGAAGGGGAGAAAAAGTGAGCAAGACAAACATGGGCGTTGGGGACAAGCACACACGAGCTAGAGACAAGAAGGCAGGAAAAAGTGAGCCAGACAAACATGGGTGATGGGGGGAAAGCACACACTCTCTAGAGACAAGAGCACAAGAAAAAGTGAGTGATACAAACATGGGCAATGGGGAAAAGGCACACACAAACTAGAGACAAGAAAGGGAGAAAAAGTGAGCAAAATAAACATGGGCAATGGGGGAAAAGCATGCACTCTCTAGGAACGAGAAGGGGAGAAAAAGTGAGTAAGACAAACATGGGCGATGGGGGAAAAGCACGCACTTCCTAGAGACAAGGCAAGAGAAATTGAGCAAGACAAACATGGGTGACGGGGGGAAAAGCACACACTCTCTAGAGACAAGAAGGCAAGAAAAAGTGAGTGATACAAACATGGGTGATGGAGGAAAAGCACACACGAGCTAGAGACGAGAAGGCGAGAAAAAGTGAGCAAGACAGACATGGGCAATGGGGGAAAGCACGCACTCTCTAGAAACAAGAAGGGGACAAAAAGTGAGCAAGATAAACATGAGCAATGGGGGCAAAGCACACACTTCCTAGAGACAAGAAGGCGAGAAAAAGTGAGCAAGACAAAGATGGCTGATGGGGGGAAAAGCACACACTGTCTAGAGATGAGAAGGCGAGAAAAAGTGAGCAGGACAAACATGGGTGATGGGGGAAAAGCACGCACGAGCTAGAGATGACAAGGTGAGAAAAAGTGAGCAAGACAAACATGGGCAATGGGGGAAAAGCACACACTTGCTAGAGACGAGAAGGCAGGGAAAAGTGAGCAAGACAAACAGCGGCGATGGGGGAAAATCCCACACATCCTAAAGACGAGAAGGCGAGAAAAAGTGAGCAAGACAAACATAGGCAATGGGGGGGAAACCACACACTTCCTAGAGATGAGAAGGCAAAAAAAAGTGAGCACGCTGAACATGGACAATGGGGGAAAAGCATGCACAAGCTGGAGACAAGATGGCAAGAAAAAGTGAGCAAGACAAACATGGGCGATGAGGGAAAAGCACACACTCTCTAAAGACAAGAAGGTGTGAAAAAGTGAGCAAGACAAACATGGATGATGGGGGAAAAGCACACACGAGCTAGAGACAAGAAGGCAAGAAAAAGTGAGCAAGACAGACATGGGTAATGGGAGAAAAGCACACACAGGCTAGAGACGAGAAGGCAAGAGAAAGTGAGCAAGACAGACATGGGCAGTGGGGGGAAAGCACACTCTCTAGAGATGAGAAGGCAAGAAAAAGTTAGCGGGACAAACATGGACAAAGGGGACAAAGCACGCACTTCCTAGAGACGAGAAGGCAAGAAAAAGTGAGTAAGACAGACATGGGTGATGGGGGAAAAGCACCCACTTCCTACAGACCAGAAGGGGAGAAAAAGTGAGCAAGACAAACATGGGTGTTGGGGACAAGCACGCACGAGCTAGAGACAAGAAGGCAGGAAAAAGTGAGCCAGACAAACATGGGTGATGGGGGGAAAGCACACACACTCTAGAGACAAGAACACAAGAAAAAGTGAGTGATACAAATCTGGGTGATGGGGGAAAAGCACACACAAACTAGAGACAAGAAGGCGAGGAAAAATGAGCAAGACAAACATGGGCAATGGGGGAAAAGCATGTACTCTCTACAGACAAGAAGGTGAGAAAAAGTGAACAAGACAAACATGGGCAATGGGGGAAAAAGCACGCACTCTCTAGAGACCAGAAGGTGAGAAAAAGTGAGCAAGACAAACATGGATAATGGGGGTAAAAGCACGCACTCTCTAGAGACCAGATGGGGAGAAAACGTGAGCAAGACAAATACGGGCAATGGGGGGAAAGCACACACTCTCTAGAGATGGTGGGGCGAGAAAAGTGAGCAAGACAAACATGGGCAATGGGAGAAAAGCACCCACTCTCTAGAGATAAGAAAGCAAGAAAAAGTGAGCAAGACAAGCATGTGTGATGGGCAAAAAGCATGCACTTCCTGGAGACAAGACGGCAAGAAAAAGTGAGCAATACAGACATGGGCAAATGGGGAAAAGCACACACTTCCTAAAGATGAGAAGGCGAGAAAAAGTGAGTAAGACAGACATGGGTGATGGGGGAAAAGCACACACTTCCTAGAGATGAGAAGGTGAGAAAAAGTGAGCAAGACAAAAATGGGCAATGGAGGAAAAGCACGCACTCGCTAGAGACGAGAAGGTGAGAAAAAGTGAGCAAGACAAAAATGGCTGATGGGGGAAAACCACACACGAGCTTGGGACGAGAAGAGGAGAAAAAGTGAACAAGGCAAGAATCCGCAATGGGGGAAAAGCACGCACTTGCTAGCGACATGAAGGCAAGAAAAAGTGAGCAAGACGAATATGTGTGATGGGGGACAAGCACGCACTTGCTAGAGACAAGAAGGCAAGAAAAAGTGAGTGATACAAACATGGGTGATGGGGGAAAAGCACACACAAACTAGAGACGGGGGGGTAAGAAAAAGTGAGCAAGACAAACATGGGTGATAGGGGAAAAGCACACACTTCCTAGAGATAAGAAGGCGAGAAAAAGTGAGCAAGACAGACATGGGCGATGGGGCAAAAGCACACACTCGCTAGAGATGAGAAGGTGAGAAAAAGTGAGCAAGACAAACATGGGCAATGGGGGAAAGCACACACTCGCTAGAGATGAGAAGGCGAGAAAAAGTGAGCAAGACAAACATGAGCAATGGGGGAAAAGCACACACTCTCTAGAGATGAGAAGGCGAGAAACAGTGAGCAAGACAAACATGGGTGATAGGGGAAAAGCGCGCACTTGCTGGAGACGAGAAGGGGAGAAAAAGTGAGCAAGACAAACATGGACAATGGGGGAAACACACTTCCTAGAGACCAGAAGGCAAGAAAAAGTGAGCAAGACAGAAATGGGCAATGGGGGAACAGCACGCACTTCCTGGAGATAAGAAGGCGAGAAACAGTGAGCAAGACAAACATGGGCAATGGGGGAAAAGCATGCACTCTCTAGAAATGAGAAGGCGAGAAAAAGTGAGCAAGACAAACATGGGCTATGGAGGAAAAGCATGCACTCTCTAGCGAAGAGAAATCGAGAAAAAGTGAGCAAGACAAACATGGGCAATGGGGGAAAAGCACACACTTGCTAGAGACAAGAAGGTGAGAAAAAGTGAACAAGACGGGCAATGGGGGAAAAGCACACACCTCCTAGAGACGAGAAGGCGAGAAAAAGTGAGCAAGACAAACATGGGAACTAGGGGAAAAGCACACCTCCTGGAGACAAAAAAGGCGACAAAAATTGAGCAAGACAAACAAGGGCAATGGGGGAAAAGCACGCACTTCCTGGTGACGAAAAGGCGAGAAAAAGTGAGCAAGACAAACATGGGTAATAGGGGAAAAGCACACACTCTCTAGAGACAAAAAGGCGAGAAAAAAGTGAGCAAGACAAACATGGGCAATGGGGAAAAATGGGGAAAAGCACGCACTTCCTGGAGGCAAGAAGGGGAGAAAAAGTGAGCAAGACAAACATGGGCAATGGGGAAAAGCACGCACTTCCTGGAGACAAGAAGGGGAGAAAAAGTGAGCAAGACAAACATGGGTGATGGGGGAAAAGCACACACTCTCTAGAGATAAGAAGGCAAGAAAAAGTGAGCAAGGGAAACATGGGCAATGGGGGAAAAGCACACACTTCCTAGAGACAAGAAGGTGAGAAAAGTGAGCAAGACAAACATGGGCAATGGGGGAAAAGCACGCACAAGCTAGAGACAAGAAAATGTGAGCAAGACCAACATGGGCAATGGGGAAAGGCATGCACTTCCTAGGGACCAATGGAACCTCAATTAGTATACTAGGAACACCATTACCATTCACGGTTGGCTCTCTACGCACTTTTACTTTTACCAAAATGTTTGAAATTCCCTGCATCTTGTCTTTATTGGCATATTGCTGCAAGATCATCACTCTTCTCCCTCTCACCCCAATATTTTGATCTCACCTTCAATAGCTCCCACCCCGCAGCAGCCACATCAAGGAATACCCACCACAATTTTGCTTTCCAGACATCGACAACTGTTTTTTTCACCATCTGTTCAAACAGGTTCTCCATCCTCCCATCCTCCCATGTCATTCTTCCTTCCACCGCCTTTCGCAAGTGTTTATACCAGTGTTGAACCGAATACTTCACAACAATATCAGACTGGCTCCCTGCCTTGATAATGACCTCCAAACAGCTTCTTGCTGTTACAAAGTGCGCATGGCCCATGAGGATACAGAATTCTGCTGGTGCGTGCCCATCCATGATATAATCCCGGAAAGAGTTGTGCATTTGCGGTGTTGCTTCCTCAAACGATGTGGTCGTGCCTGGAATCAAGACACTGTGCATCTGCTGCACAAAGTTTTTGACATCAAAGTCATCCTCTGGAATATCACCCAATAAAGCAATGATTTGACAAATGGTCAATGGCTCATCAAGCACAAGAATGGTCCCAATAACATGCCGAAAGCCCTGTAGTTGATTTGCACGCCAGTCTGCGTCCTGTGCCGGATCGTCTATGTTCTCGAACGAGGTCAAAATGAGCCTGTATAGATCCTCGAGCTGACCAATACCCATTTGGGTAAATTTTTCAAAGACTTGTTTTCGAGAGGCTGTCCCTCTATTGCGAATCTGCTCCTCAATCCACCGAAGAGCAGTTGCAGCATAGTGAAAAAGGCCATTGGCTTTGTCTGATAAACTTCTGCACTTCGTTGTCACTTGGCCAATCATTCCAGCGCGTAATTTTCCGCATCCTTGCAACGATGAAGTTATGAACTTCAGACACAGATGATTCTGTCATGAGGGGATGCTGCTTAAACACTGTGAGCTCAAGAGTTTTAGACCCAGAGATATCAGCCCAGTGCTCTGGTCGAGAAGTAACAAGGAAGCGGACATTATCAGGAAGGTCACAGTCTCTTGGTGCAATTGGTGACAGGATCTCCATTACGCTCTCAGCGGCATCCTGAAGCTCATCCAGTGCATCAATGAGTATGATGACAATGTCACGAGATTTGGAGAGTTCCCGGATAGGAGCTAATAGAAGTGCCTCTACTTGGTCCTTCCATAAAGTAGGGACCCAATCCTTCAATGTGTCATGGATGATGCGAGCAGCAGCTGGAGAGGATTCGGCAAGCTGCTGTGCAATGGTGGGAATAATTTTGTCTGCATTGGTTGTTTCAGGGATGTTACGAGAAATAAAGAAACTGAGCTGCAACGGGTGTGCGCTGCTTGCCCAGATTGTCAACAACAGTTGCGGAGAGTGTTGATTTGCCGCTGCCTGCTATGCCTGTAATCCAGAAGATATGTTCATTGGTGCCAGGCTGTGGTGATAGCCACTTCAAGATGTCCGCTTTGATTTCCACACGAGTACCAGGAGCACAAAGACTCTTGCTCTGATCTGTAAATTTATGCTGTGCTGCAACATGGCCAGCGAGCTTCTCCTTGATGAATTGCAATTCTTTGAATTGGTTCATCAGCTTCAAAATTTCCACAAGCCATAGAAGAACATACTAGTTGCATGGGGATCTGCGAGAATGACATTGCTGCCACGGATATCAAACTTGGGTCCTTCACCTGGCCCACCAGGACCACCCTGTTTCCCACCCTGGCCTCCGGAGCCCCCAGCCCCACCATGAACTAATGACCAATGAATGAGCTGCAACTTAGACCTAGATTCATATAATGTAATAAATACCAGACATGTTATATGTTGCTCCAACTGGCATAGCGAATCATTCTGAGTAGGCAAGCAAATACGAGTTGGATATCTCGAGATGACTCACCAAGCATGGACTGCCCAGTATCCGACCTATCTGGGTTTGTTCATGAATTGCTGCAGGTATGTGGAATAACAAGATGTACAAGTCTTAGCGGTTTCACCCCTTTTCACCGAATCTTCCCCGTTATCGGCGCGCCTGGGTGCACTTTTAGGGTTAGATGGCAAGACTACGTTGAGGCAATAAGCAGTGGCTGGAACGTAAACGAAGAGACTCACTCGCAGATGCACCGACTGACAACCCTTGCCTGGTAGATGGCGTAGGTGTCGTGCTTCGAGATGGCCGGGGATAGGGTGCCGGACTACGCTTCCGAGGGATTCTGCGCCGGTCGACCAAGGTGGCCTTGGGCTGCTCTGGGTGGTCAGACATGGACGTTGTGGAAAGCAATGTGGAAAGGATGTTGCAACGTGTGGTCGACGCTCAGTTCTAAGTCTCACGTCACTCTGTGGCGCCGGCAGCCATCTCAATCGATTCTAACAGGTTCCATAAACCTACCATGCATCCGCGCGGACAGGCTTCTTGAATTCGCGCCCCAAAACCCACGCTTTGACCGTGCGGGAGTAACAGTGGCATAAACGACGCTCAGGAATGAAATGCCAGGGATTTAAAAAATTGGTAGGCGGGTGCAGCTTAGCGAATTCGCCCTCGAGGCCGGTAAGCCAAGGGTGGTTGGTGGTTGATCTCGACAGTGTCGTCTTGAACCGCAGATCTGAGATCTGGGGATCTCGGCTGATTAGGCCCGGGCCTCCGAAGGCCGTCGCTCAATCGCATCAATCAACTTGATGTCCGACGCCACCGTCCATGGCCAGGTGTGCAAGCACTGACTTCTCTCTCTTCTCGTGGACTCACGCCCTCCGTCCCGAGGAATCCATTGCTCAAGCAGGCTGATATCGAGCTGAGCCTGCCCTAGTTCCGAGCGAACACGCATCCTCATCTCTTCCCCGACTCATCCACTGATTCAGAGGACGGCCACTCGTCGTATTTACGCACCATCCACTGAAGACGCATCACACCGTCTCATCTTCTCGTCTTGTAACTCAGACACCCATCTGTCTAGACCGACAGTATTCCCGTAGACAGATCGGTTACTGGCCTACCATCCGTCTATTCTCGGTACATGCCGCTCGAATCTCCGCGCTAGCACCTCTGGAGCGCCCTCTCCACCCACGCCCACGCCACAGCCCGTGGTGCTCCATGCGAGCGTGTCCCGTGCGGCGTGGAGCATGACCTGTGCATTCTTTTCATTCCCTCTCTTCGTTCCAGCGCCCACCGATATGCGCTCGTCCGCGCGCACCGGCATGCAGATCCCCACTTGACAGGCGTCCGTGTCGTATCCATCCCCAATCGACACACCCTCGCGCACGGACTCACGCAGGCAAGGTGGCATTCCTTTGATGCTGAGCGAGCGTGCGTATCCTGGCGAGGATGGATGCGCACGATCTGCACGCGCGGCTCTTTGTGCCTCCCAACATGCCGCCCGCCGCCGCCCTCTTCTCCATCTCTAGCAGCTCGACTTCCTTCTTCGCGCGCTCGCACCCTCCACGCATCGCAGGAGGCGTGCTTCTTCACGCACACGGCGACCTTCCTCCATTTCCGGTGCGCGACGCAACTCTCGAGTGCGCCCCGTTTACGCGCACAGTTCTCCGCGTACCGGGACTTCAACGGGGTACGAGGGCGTATATGGATCTTGACGAGGTGAGTGTTTTAGGACGTCTTTTTGCTTTCTTCTGTCGCTGGTCTTGATTCACTCCCTTCTTACATACATACACCCTCCCACCGTCCACTCTTCCTCGCCTCATTTCCTCACGCACGCCCCCCGCACTTCTCTGCTGAACTATGATCCGTCCCTCCTTCGTTCCTCCATCGCATCCATCGCGCGTGCGACTACTCGTCTTTCTTATCCACCCATGATCCTGTCTTTTTGTTCGCGCTAGCACCGTCCTTCCCCCTCCACCACCCGCTTCGTGTTTCCCTTCCTAATCCTGGCCCTCGTCGTCCGCCCTTCTTCGCCTTTTCCCCCTGTTCCTCTGCGCGCGCCGACTGCGTGTCCTTGGTGCTTGTGCCTTCGCCCCGCTCCATCTCATTTGTGCGCCACCCACATCACCCTTCCGTCCACCTGCCCCCCCACTCCGCCTTGCTCTTTCCCTCTCCTCTTCGGTCTCTATATACCAGCATGCACGACGCTAACACCCTCTCTTCACAGGGCCCCTGCACGCCATATCTTCCTCCATCATCACCAGTACCACAGCACGAGAATCGCGACGCTGAGCACGAAGGCGCATCTGAAGCCCAAGCGCAGCACTATGAGGACTACGACGTGCGGTTTGCCCTCAAGCACCACTATACCGATATCAGTCCTTTCTCTGCGGCTCCGCTGCTCACGCCCGCCAGGGCCACACACTGCAGTAGAAGTGTGCAGTTGTTTTGTGGGTGAGTCCTTTCTTTCCTCGTTTTTTCGATTGAGGAGATGCGGTATTTTGGGGGTTCTCTCTTTCCCTGCGCGGGAGGGGTGTCGTTTTTCGGGGCAGACGCGGATCTATTTCTTCGACTTTTCTTTTTTCGCCGTTGTTTTTTGCTGGGAGGGCGATTTCGCTTATCCACGCCTCGCCGCTATTGCGCACATTTGTCTTTACCGTTCCCTTCTATTCCTCCATCCCAATATCTCTCCTCTCGTATCATACATCTCATATATAAAGCAAATAAGGCCGACAAGCGGCACAGCCTGCTACCGATTGATTTCAATCATGTAAATACTGCACAAAGTAGTGTTGATTCTGGGCCCCGGCACACATGCGTTGTGCCGCACAAAAATTGGCATTGGTTATATTTTGAGAACGAAAAACAAGTAGAAAACTAGTAAAAACTATTATGCGGAATGGGCAGCCCAAAGCTCGCTCGGTCGACGCTGACGCGTCGACCAGCTCGCATTGGGCTGACACAACACATCAGATTTAAATTTGACTATGTAGAAGGAGTAAGACCTAGTAAGACTCCAAAAAGGAAACACAGAACACAGTTGAACTGTTGCAGAAAATAAACCCAAGATCATAGAGGCTAGACTGCGCCTGATGTTTCTGGGCATTGTCAGAGAGGCAAGTCAGAGGCTCAGAGCTGAGAGCAGGGTTGTCAAGCCGCCAAATGTTGTTCAGGTTGTTGGCATCGATGAACTCTAGCTGGAGGAAACAGCTCTTGAGAAAAAAGGAAACAATCTGGAGAGAGAACAACAACATTGATATTGAAGACTCGAGCCAGGCCCAACGGCGGTAAATGCAAGAACCAGATGATGAGACGTGCTTGACATCACGGAACTTTTTGGCAAATCAATGCTGACGTGTGGGAGCTGCAAATATTGTTTCAACCAATCAGAGAGCCAGAAAAGGTGCTTACGCAAAAACTGCTGACGAAAACGGGAGTTTACTGCAAAAGCTTAAATCGGGCTCCCTAAGACCTGTACCTAATGGTAGCAGGAATACTTTGCCCACCCATACTTTGCATGCCCGTACACAATGTGTACTTCTATATCCTAATATATTCCTTCCCTTTTCCTGTGCCAGTGCCTCAATGTGATCTGCCAGCCGTCGTTTTGTATCCTACCCAATATATATGGCCCGTTCGCGCGCTTCTATTTACGGTATCCTCTTTTGCAATCAAGCACAATTCTATCTTGCGTTGTGGTGTCGGGCGGCCAGACCTCTCTGGGCTGCTCGGTGAACATACATATATACATTTGTTTGTTTGACTTCTACGGGTACCCTCCGAGCGAAATTTGTATAACGCAAAAAACGTACCCTCGCTGCTTGCGGTTAAAAACCGTGGATCACACATAGATTGCCAAGGACAAAGACTTCAAGGAGCGCATCGACGCAGGACCCTGGAATACCTCTTTGGAGGCTAGCCCCCGTGCCGGACAAATTTTCAACTTTTGGGCTCGAAACCCTAGGTCCCAACCAGACAAAAACGAGGGGTTGAGGCTCGACAGCCTAGGTCCCGTCCGGACAAAATCCCGAGTCTCATCCAAGTCTCGTCCAGCTTTGAGTCAATGTTTGATGAAAATCTTGGGACAAAAGCAATTTTGGGGCATCCAGAATACACCCAACTAACTCACATTTCGCTCCAACGGTAGTCTAGTCTTACTCGCGCCTGTCATACCGTAGGTGGCCCTTCGTAGAAATGATGGCTTGGCATCAGCACGGGAATGCCAAACACGACCATTTTTAAACGCCGCGTCTCGTCGACATCGCGCATCTCTGCGCGCATGAGCCCCGTCAGCCCCACTCTTTTGCTCCTACTTCTTCTGGCATACCATGGGACCTTCGCCTTTCACTTCTACTCCCCAGCGGGCATCGAATTGGCCCGTAAAATCCTCCTTGATGTTTTGCCCAATTTCGAGCCACATCACTACCAAATGGACAGAATTTGCAAGGTTCTTGTGAGCGTCGACCTCGTAGCATCCACGCCGAGGCAGAAGGGGTGGGAGGGGTGTTTTCGTCTTCGCTGTGCTTCCATTTATGCGGAGAGTAGCTGAAGGGGGCAACAGGGGTCCGAATTGTGCTAAATTGAATAGGAGCTGAATAGAAGCAGATTGGGTCCAGGTTAGGCTCAGGAAACGCCGCCCCGAGTTGCCGACCGATAATTGTGGTGGATTTTGCAGTGGCGGGGGTGCGGTTTGCAGCGGAAGAGAGAGGCCGATTTCTGGCAGCAGGCGTGTCGGGTACCTCCCAGTTGAGATTCCACAAGTTCTCGGCCATGTCGTGGTGTCTAGCGCGCTGTGTCAACGCGCCGCAGATGAGGGACTCGACGCGTCGTGATGGGCTGTCAAGAGTGATCGTGGGAACGTCCACTTTAGGTCGACCTAATCCGGAAGGGCCACCTACGGCTTTCATAGCGCGAGTAAAATCAGACCATATATCAGGTCTTTTTCGTCTTTTTTTTTTTTTTAGAAAAACGAAATCTGATCATTTGGTCTGACTAGGGAGACTACTCCAACGGCACAAATGGGTATGTCTGGAGAGATTTTTGCATTTTTGGGGTTGTGGGAATGGAAAATTACCCTTTTTGGAAGGCTCGGCTAGGTCCTGTCTGGACAAAAAACTGTCCCATCTCGCAGAAAACTGTCCGGACAAAAGTTGGGCAGTTTGGGTCAGTCTCCAAAGGGGTATTCCGGGGTCCTATCGACGCTGCCGAACATTTTGGCTTCCACGCGGGTTCTTGCTCCTTCTCGGCAGATTTAAAACTATGATTGTTATTCCCACCTCGAACGACCGTATGCACGCGATGGGAGTATTTGAAGTCGGTCCCCAGCTGGACAAGACGGCATTCCACGACTTGGTTGAGGAATTGGCCAAACATATTTTGGAACTTCCTGCTGCGAAAAAGAACATCCTCAAAAAGACATTAGTGCGTCAGCCGTTTCGTGATGCACGTCTGACTCTATTGTAATGCTTGATTTCCCGTGTAGTGGTTTCAGAACGAGCAGATTAGGGAGGATCTGAATGCGCGGGGTCTGCCGCGGCCCAAGGACGTCGTTGCGTTGATAATCAAAGCAGAGATAATAAAAATAAAAATAATCCATTTGCATCTGGTCTCAATTTTTATTTATTCATTTGTTCCTACTCAGACGATCGAGAACGTGGTCGAGATATGCCATGCCCATTCTATTCTGAGGGCGAAAGAACATCTGACCTCCCCGTCAGTTTATTCTGAATCACGATGTCGAATTCATAAGCCTCGTTGTGGACGCTCTTTCCCAGGTCCCCTCCCTCTTGGAGTGCACCTGCTGCTGCACCGACATTGTTGCGAAGATCAACAAGGACGAAGCATGAGCATCCGCTCGCTCGGAAGGATTTTCTTTTGAAAGACATAAATGCCCTGTGTAGTACTTGTTACGTGCTTGGAATTATATCAATTCATTGGAACTATTTCGCTTCCTAGTTCGGTCCCATCTGTTTGGTTTTAGACTCACAAATGATCACGAACCGCCTGAAGAGATTCCTTTTCAATTGAAAACTTCTTCAGAAGGTGCTAACCAACACATGTTGATAGCACATTGCTTCCGAGTCGCAACGACTTAACTTTCAGCCCTGGCGTCTATAACCTTTGAGCTTCCCCCACGACTCTTGTAATGCTGTTGCCTTTGACAATCTAGTGAGTGGATTTGAAGTAAAGTCCTAAGTGAACAGTGAAGAACACTGTTAGGGGACATACCTTCTCCATATTCTCGTTTTATCTTACATCACGGCGGCTACCAGAGGCCATGAGATTCACAAGCACTGTGTCAAGTTACAGTATCTTTTCGTGTGGCAGATTCTCATTTGTGCTGTGTCCAGTAAATTAGCCGCGCTACAGGTTCTCCAAGATTCCCGACATGGTTCAGCCAGAGTCAAATTCAGCGGCAATGACCTTTCAGTCCAGTGTAACAATTCATTCTCCCAACGTTGTATTTTTCCTGATCGAGTTGAAAGAAGGTCAAGTGAATCACCCATTTTGATTGCTTGGATAGTAGCATCTGCCACTCGAAAGGTTTGGATGTATTGCACCATATAATAATTCAGCGGAAAGAGAAAAAGAAAGGTTGGGCTCCGGTCAGCTGATTCCTGAACATGGGACATGGGGGTGGAGTCCTCTCAATTGCTGCAATTGTGCCGTTCATTTAAACTGACACCACGAGTACAGATCGTGTCGCCGCCGCTGCCGCGGCAACCATGCCTGCTGTAGTTGAACTGTCTCAGCTTCAACCCGGACACTCATATTTTAAGCGGAGAGGTCTGACTCTTACCATAGGTTCCACTGATGCACGAACGTGAAGCGCGGCAATTGTTTGAATAATTCCCTCGCATACGGGTATCTCAGGGGACGCACCGCGAAAGAATTTGAACTGTTGGTCTGAAGAGTGAATAGAATAATCTGGACGGCTTCTAACTCCATCCCTTTGGTCATCCCAAGATGCCTGAGAGTTGGTTCAGTTGCACACATAAGAGCATCCGCCCAAGGAAATGTGAGAATTGTATATGTGTGAATTTCGCTCAGGCTGCCGCGTCACTGTCGCGCCGATGTCGCATTAGGGACATCATCTGGTCCTAGCCCTTCAAATACTTTATTAGCTCAACTTAAGTTACAAGGTGAAATGACCGGCGGGACATCTCAAGTCATTACTTATAAGATCTAAGTAAGTGATAGAGGACTTAAGTAAGTGATAGAGAACTTGAGAGTCATAACAGCAAAAATAAAGCCCTCACCAAGATTCAAACGAAAGACCTTTGGAGCTCATTGAGTGACAAAGAGAGGAGAAGCTTTAACCACTTCACCAGGAAGACCATACATAAAGGTAACAATCAGACTGTCATTACACTATTATTCTTCTATTGTCTACCATGGGGAGTAAGTACCACTCGATACTTTCCGCCTCCGCTCCACTTCCTTTTTGGGACGAGCACCGCCTCCTAATGCTCTCTGCCGACGGCACGTTGAATCTCGGCAACGAGGTCAAGCCGAAGCCCAAACAATGTTTGGTTGTTTGGCATCCTGGCTCTCTTCCCCTACCTCCACTCGCAACACCCGCCGAAGGACGACGAGAGCGACGCGACAACGCTGACAACGCCCACCTCGTCACGGGCCTCCCGCCTAGCGCGCCCACGACGCCGCAGATCCAGCACACGGCGCAGGAGCTCTTCCCGTCCCCGCCCCCCGTGCCCCCGCCCCTGTTCGCGCGCGTCGTCGGATCCCACGAACACGCCGACAGTGTCGACAGTGGTGCCGACGGGCGACTCAGTCGAGCTGCTGGCGAGTCTGCGGCAGCACTCCCACACCGCGGAGCAGGCACTGTATGCACAGCTCGCAACGACGCCCGTGGTGGCGCTGAACGACGTGCGGCACGCGTTCATGATCGTGGCCAAGGGCGCGGGTCGTCCAGCGCGGGTCGGGGGCAAGCTCGCTGGCGTCGCTGCAGCCGGTGTTGATGCTTGCGGTGCTGAACGACAAGAACAGGTCCACGTCATTGTTTTCTCGGCGAAGCAGCTGTTTACGGCGTCGACGCAGTAGGCACAGCCTGATCTGCATCTCCACCCAACCTAACCGCGTCGCACGGTGCCTGCGCTGCCACCCAAATCTCAGCCTAACCCTTCTAGTCAATACATTATCACTCACTTTTGTAGCCTATCCTCTGCCTCAATAGAGGTGGCATTGTATATCCCTAGAAATATAATTCAAGTCTTTTTTCTCCATTTCGTGGACTTAAACGGCGCCGTCGTGGCAGCTTGCGCGGCACATCACGGCAAAAAACACTTTGCCGAAAGATGCCGCAAATCAAATTCCCGTTTGGGTAAAGGGGCAGAGGCGGAAAATACGCAACTCGTAAGTACTGTGTATTAACTCACTTGTCATTTCTTTTATCATGTTTTATATACATATTAATTTATTGAAACAGATCAATCTTTGAATCATCTATGGATAGTGGTTTGGCCAGAGGCCAAATAAAGAAAGCGGAGAAGGTAAAACACCAATAGAAGGTTAATATGATGCCAATAGAGGGCTAATATGATCGTATCTGGCTGTCTAAGTTCTATCTCCTTCATGGTGTGGTGGTTAACTCCTTCGTCCACGTTGTTGTAGGAAAATCTTGAAGGTCTTGTGTTCGAATGTCTCTGGTGGTATTGTTTTTGGTGTTTGAACAGAACTTAAGTGGTGCAGGACTTAAGTTCAGCGCGGAAGGCACTTAAGTAGGCCTGCCGGTCTTTTCGCCCAGAACTTAAGTCAACCTCGTCCTATTTCATAGCCCTTCAGGTGGCTTGTGTTGAGTATGACGAACCTACCAGTCAAAGATGGCTTCAACAGATTCGGAGTGGTTCACGGACTATGCTGTCGTGACAACAGATTCCTTTGGTGGGTCTCAATGGAGTACCGGTACTTCCGTCAGGGTTGGAAATGTGGTTCCTTGCTCCGCGTGGTTGCTAAATGTCTCACTTCGGCGGTTGCTTTACCTTTCACAATTATTCAAATCTAATCTTTCTTCTGAAATTCTCGAGGCTCGGGTCCGATGCGGTGCTTGCGGATATCAGTCCTGGAACTTCTGTTTCCAGTCTCCGAGGGGACCTGCCATTGTCCCTTGTTGAAGCTGTACCCCATCGACGGTTCTTTCCTCCGACCATTTTGATGTCGTCTTCAGGATGAACAGTTGCATCCAGGTAAGAATCAGTGGGAAGCGCTGACACGCACTTGCCGCGGCATGACGCTGCGACGTTTACGCGTGAGGTGATTGTTTGGCGCTTCTTGTATTCCCTGGAGTTACATTGCCCAGGTCAAATCAAGACGCAGCATGCGCACCTGGTAGCATGTTGCGGCCATTACGAGTTAGACATGCCCGACCCTAGGTTTCAGGTGAATGCAGGTTGAATATTATCTATCTGCTCGGATCGACTAACACCTTTGGTTCTGAATTGGATATTTGGGTGATCGCCAGAATCCACGCAACGCTGGCGAGCGGATGTACTGACGCCTCTGTAGAGCGCCTTTTATGGATGAGCCATGTGCCTGCTGTGCAGAGATCTCAGTTGACGTGGCTTGAACCGTGAGAAACCCTGCAACACGATGGGAAGATTAGGCAGGGGTTGGAGAGTCAGTCCTGGGCTCAAATCGCGCCGTAAACACAGGGGTTAATCTTCTGTCTCCTCCTGGGAATGAATGCCGGAAATTGTACGCATCAGGGTATAACACCATGAGTGGTCTCGCATCAAATACTTCACGCTGAACCTCTTTCGATTCAGCGTTCAAGTACTTAGTTGAGGTGTTCTTCCAAGCACGACAATGTTGCTGTACACAGTAAATCCGCGAATAATCCTCGTGCTGGAAATAAACGTCGTGGGAATGAGGTGGCATAATGCACGGTACCACCAAAGGCGTCCGAGTCGGGGGTTTTAGATAGTGGTATGCCCCATAATGTGGAGACGGAACGGACAGGAAAGCGACTGGACCGGCACATGAAAGGTGGTTTGCGGAACTTCAAGGTTTCTGGTCGGCATTAATATTTAAATTATCTTGGCCTACACCGTCAACAAGGGTCAAACAACTCCGAACTGGGTGTTCTCCCACCAGTTTTTCATACCTAAACAATGCCTAACCATCTGGAGAATGAGAATAAGTGCTGCAGGAAAACGTCGGGCCGCCTCCCTCTAATCCTCTTTCCTCCTTCCCCTTCTCCCCCAGCGCCAACGTCGCATCTCTGTCTGCCACGCTCTATAACGTTTGAATTCTGCGACGGCGTCGCCTGCCCAACAACTGCCGAAACCACCGGCTCCACCTGGCACCAAGGGCCAAGGTCCAAGGCTCCACCCCACATCTCCGACATCTCCTCCGCTCGTCGCCCCGCCACACTCTCAGGCGCCTCCCGTCGCATTCGCGGATCCCTCCAGACCCCGACGTCGCAGCACGCCGTTCCCCTATGTGAAAATCGAAGTCGCACGCAAGGGTGAGTCGCAAGGAAGTGTATTCAGGGCGCGGGAACACGAGCGCGAGGGATACAAGAGACTACTGAAATATACGAATATAGGCCGAATATAAGGAGGAAGCTGTGCAACGGATAGGGGGGGTAGGTAAGGTAACCGGGCGACGTCGCGCGCGACGATCCTATTTCCAACACCCTACGCGCCCCGAGCCGCGTCTGCATCCACGCGACGCGTTTGTTTGCGCGCGTGTGGCGCCGCCGTCTCGCTCGGCCTCGCGCCCCCTACGGTACGCGCACAACCCCGACTACGGCGTCGCCCTCTGCACACCTACGATCGCGTGCAGCACGCACGGTGTACTTGGCGCATCTCTGAAACCCTACGGCCATCGCTGCTCATCTCGATGGATCTTGAAAACGACGGGGACGCATCGCCAGCGCGCACGCCGCGTCCTTCCCCATAGCGCATGGCGGACACGCTACTTATCCCCTGCCGGGCATGATCCTCAAGGGTGGCGTGATCCAGGTGATACATACCGCCGACGCGGCGACGGAACTCAGTGATCGCGTGAGGAGACGTTGCTTCCAATATGTGGAGGAGAAGGAATTCGGGTCTGGGGAAAGTTGTATGTGTTTTTCGTGCTTTTAGAATGTGCACTGACGACGTTTCTTTTCGTAGTCGTACAACAAATGCGGCTGTTCGAGCGTACTCACTCGCGGCCCCGTCCCGACACTTTGCGGTTCCTTTTCTCGCCTGCTTCGCGTCTTCCTGCTCGAGAGCCTGCGGTCCTTTGCGGTTCCTTCCTTAACTTGAATCGTTGCCGCCAACCATGTCCGTCAAGTCCACCGGCAATGGCAACCCCAGCCCCGACCCGAAAAGTTCCTCGCCGACGCCGACGCCGACGCGCACAGCGCCGAGCACGAGGACCCCACGATCGGTGCGTCTATACGTCTACGTCTGCAATAAAGGACGCCGTTAACTTAACTTGCAATGCAGACGCCCTGAAGGTCCTCGACGACGCGCCCGTCGACCCGCGCTCCTTCCGGGGCCGCAGCCTTGCGCTCAGCGCCACGCTCGAGCGCAAGATCGGCATCGAGGCGCGGGGGATCGATCCAGCGGGTGCCCGAGACGGAGCGCGGCGATCGCCCGAGCGGGAATTTGTTCATGTGCGTGCAGTGTTTTGCTTTGCGGGTTTTTATGGCTTTCGCGTATGGGGTGCGCTATTTCTGGGCGGATGGTGTGCTTGTTTTGTGCGCGAATCCTTCGATGCGGGAGGATTAGCAGCGTTGTCTGCTTCTGCCCCTGCTCTCCCGCCCCGCCCAACCCCGCCTCGTTCTCGTTCCCTCCCTCATGCTGATCACCAACTCGCTCCCCCAGCTGGTTCGCAGCCAACACCGTCCTCTCCACCATCGGCATCGGCATCCTCGGCCCCGGCATCTTCTTCCTCGGCCTCGGCGACAGCATGCTCACCATCTTCTTCACGAATGTTGCGACGTGTGTGTTGCCCGCGTATATGTGAGTTTTTGCGTTTTTGGGGGGAGAGGAGGGGGTTTTGGGAGGGAGGTGGGAGGTGGGGATTGGGGAGTGGGAGGGCAGGGAGGGGGGACGCGACGCGTCCGCTCCCATTCCCTTGTTTTGCCTTCCTGCTTCCTGCTCGTAACCCACCCCGTCTCCTCGTCCGCTCCCCTCCCCCGCTCCCTTCCCTCATCCGCTGCTCCCCGTCCCCCGCCCCCAACCTCCCCCACGTTCCCGCTTACACTCTCATGCTAACCCCCTCCCCCTCCTTAGGGCAACCTTCGGCCCCAAGCTCGGCCTCCGCCAGATGACCTCCGCGCGCTTCTCGTGGGGGTGGCACGGCGCCAAGGTCGTCGCGCTGCTGAACTGCATTGCGTGTGTTGGGTGGAGGTGCGTTGCGTTCCTTTCTTGCTGGCTGTGGTTTTTTTTTTGCAGTGAGCGAGGGCGAGGGCCCGGTGGCGCTGTTTGGCGGGCACACGTGGGGGATGAGACGCTCGTCGTACTCGGAGATGCGGGCTGCGCGGTGTGGAGGTGGGGCGTGCGGGAGACGTGGGCGACGACTCGGGGCTCCTCACATGTGGATGTGGGCGACGAGCCGTTCGTGCGCAGTGCATCGGGCTCGGACGGAATGACGACGACTCGGGCCCGCGGGCGACGAGGGCTCGGCTCTGGATGCGCGGGGTGGCGTCCGTCGCTTGGGCCGCCGACGAGGACGAGGACGACGAGGATCCTGGAGGGCGATGTGCGGGCTTGGACGTACTCCGATTCCTTCGTCTTCCTGCAGATAGCGTCGGGTCGAGGTCGGGCTGAGTCGCGCCCGTGCCTGCCTCGCCTTGCTTCCTTCTGCTAAGGCTACACCTCATATCTCATATCTCGTTTCCCGTCGCGTACCCTCGCTGACGCTCTCCTTCTAGCGCGATCAACACCATCGCCGGCGCGCAGACGCTCCGCGTCGTCGCGCGCGACACGATCTCGGACGCGGCGGGGGTGGTTATCGTCGCTGTGCGTCTTGCGTCCTCCCACCCTCTCCTCCCTCTCCTCCCTATCCCGCCTTGCGCCCTCCCATCCTTCCCCCCACCCTCATCCCCCGCCTTCCCATCCTCCACCTCTACACGCACTGCCCCTGCCCTCTCCTCCTCTGTCTCTGCTCCCCTCCGCTCTCCCCTCCCCCGCCCCCGCCCCCACCCACTCTGTTCTCCTCCCCGCCCTCCCTCCTTCCCCCTCTCCCTCATACCACCTCTCCCCCCACTAACGCCCCGCCCCAGATAATAACCCTCGCCCTCGGCATGCTCGGCTACAAATACGTGAACCTCTACGAGAAGTGGTCCTGGATCCCGACCGCGATCACGTTTGTGATCCTGCTCGGGTGCGCGGGGAAGCATCTGGTTAATGTACCGATGGGGACGTGCGTGGATTTCTAACTCGTGTTTTTTTTTTTTTCGCTGTGAGAGTGGAGGGAGTGTTTACTGCTACGGCGAGTCGAGGAGTCCGGCGAGCGTGGTTATGGGCGGTGCGGCGCGGGGGTGGACGGAGGAAAAAGAGCGCTCGTCCTTCGGGAGGGGGTGCTCGCATTCGCTCGCGTGGCTGTGGAATGCAGGCGAAGCGACGCACGAAGATGGTCCGCTCGCATTCGGGCGGTTTGGCCGCAACCCCGGAGTGCCTCCCTGCTGCCGTAGCACCGCGCGAGGACGGCCTCGGCCTCCACTTCTCCCCTCTCTTCCCTTCCCTTCATCCACACACGACACGACGCTGACACTCTTCCAGCGGACAAGCCGAAGCCTCAAACGTCCTCTCCTTCATGGGCGTCATCTTCGGCTTCGCCATCGGCTGGGTCTCCCTCGCCTCGGACTACAACGTCTACCAGCCCGCCTCTACGCCCGCGTGGAAGACCTTCGCCTGGACCTACGCCGGCCTCATCTTCCCGCTCGTGCTTATCCAGTGGCTCGGCGCCGCGCTCATGGCCGTCGCGGGCGGCCCTGCCCCCTCGAATGATGCCTGGGCGGCGGCGTACGAGGCGGACGAGCTCGGCGGGCTGCTGGGTGCGGTGCTGATACCCGTGGTGGGCAACTTTGGGCGGTTCTGCATGGTGTTGCTGGTGTTGAGCGTGGTGGCGAATAATATTATTAGTGCGTGCCTCTGTCTTCCTCCCTTCCTTCGCCTCCCCCTTCCCTCCCGTCCCCCTTCCTTCCACGGACTCGTTGCGGTATATCGACATGACGCTGACCACGCCCACAGACGTCTACTCCATGGGCCTCTCCATCAGCGTCGTGGGCATCTGGCTCGCCAAGGTCCCGCGGCTCATCTGGCCTATCGTCATCACCGCGATATACATCCCCATCGCCATCGCGGGCGCCAACTCGTTCTCGAGCTCGCTGGAGAACTTTATGAATGTGCTCGGGTACTGGCTGTCGATCTTCGTGGTCGTCGTACTCCTCGAGGTGCGGGAGCTCACCGCTCCTACTACTGCTAGTACTTGCAGCATCTCGTGCTGACACCTGTTTCGTCTCGCAGCACTTCGTGTTCCGCGGCGGCGACTTTGCGCGGTACGACGCGGCGGAGAGCTGGAACAAGCCGGAGCGCGTCCCGATTGGTATCGCGGCGGTCATTGCGTTCCTGTTTGGCGCGTTGGGCACGGCGATGGGGATGGCGCAGATTTGGGTGAGCTATCCTACCATATACTCCAACCTTCCCGGTTCTGTGCGATGATACGAGCGGGCACTAACATTGCTCCTCGACAGTACATCGGGAAGATCGGCGCCCTCGTCGGCGGCGCGGCGAACCCCTTCGGAGGAGACATCGGGTTCGAGCTCGCGGGCGCGTTTGCAGGGATCGTGTAGTGCGTCTTCTTCCTCTTCCCTCGTCATGAGCTACTTTTTTTTTTTTTTGATACTGACGCGTGTCCCAGCGTACCCGCACGCTACCTCGAGCTCAAGAAATTCGGGCGATAGATCGCTTGTGTTGTCTCAGTACATACCTACAGTCGTTTCGTTCGTTGGAGTGTATATAGGGGGCAGGATAAGATAAGTAATCTAGTTTTTCGGTATGCATGCATAAAATAGAAGGCACGGGTGGATGCCCCGATAGTTCGTTGTGACACACATTTCTTCTATAGCCTTCGGACTCCCCAGGGCTCTTCTTCGTTCTTCACGCTGTCCCGCCCCAGAGAAAAAGTTTCCGGACGCGGACTGTAGCTCATCCTCACGTACGAAATTCGCCGAAGAATTCTCTGGGGGGATCGATGTACGTAGAGCGACTTCATAAGTGTATGCGGAAGAAGGAAATGGATCATTGTGTACTGAGTTTTAGGACATTGCTTGGTGCGAGAAACATATATTGGTTAAGTATCGCAGGAGGCTATTTTACTGTATCAAGCGCGAAACTGAGTCTTGCAGTCTGTGAGGCGAAGTCGATGAATGAGGTGTATCAAGAAAATGAGGCTGTGGAGAGGCAACGTTCGAAAACCATAAAAGAAACATAGGACAGGGACGCACTTCGGTTTAGTCAAAAAGGTCAGTATGATTAACACAGAAAGCCGGAGAATCAGTCGTCCAACACCCCACGAAGCAGCGTCAACATATCTTGTCACGACTACAACTTCAAACCAGTTCAAGAGCGAAGTATACTGCGCACGTACCACTAATCACGGGTCAGATCCATACCTCCTTCGTAGACCCAACGAAAATGGAAAATCCCTCGTTCCGCAGCTCAAAGAATTGCTTCATATGGCTAGCGTTGGGCCGGATACCACTCATATAACACTTTTCACAACGGGACCACTCAGCGTCGGCGTCGGGATCGCCGTATGAGCAGTCGTCAAAGTGTTCTCGAAGCTTGAATAAGTCTGGGAGGGCGCATGTGATATGGCAGGACCGTAGTGACTTCGTCTTCAAGAGCGCGAGAGCGCGAAGAAGGGTCGTGTAGTCCAATGAGCAGCCATCAAAAAACGAATCCCGGTCGACTTTGACATTCATACACATTGATTGGAGGTGGGATGTAGCGGGCGACGCGCTGATGAGGTACATAATGTTTGATGCGTCGTTCGGGAACACTGCTAGCTCGATATCGGAGAGCGCATGAAAGAATTGGAGGCCATCCCGAAGAACTCCCCTGGGATTCTCCTCCTCGCGAAGATGGAGCTTTCGCAAGCCAGTCGGGGACAATCTGGAGAAATAGGAGGAGGCGTCGTCGGCATTAGGAGGAAGGCTAAGCTTTGTAAGACCGGGCAATGTCAGGTATCGGAGGAGGTGATCGGAAGAGTATTCGTCCAGGAGCAAGGTCTTTAAGTGAGGTAGCGGCGGGAGCGGAGATAACGATGGAGTGCGCCGCGAGACTCCGCCAACTTGTGCGAGCCGGTAATGGGCTAAAATGGGGCACAACTGAAGAACGCTCAAGGCCTCCTCCAAATCAAGACCGTAGGCGGTGAGGCCCGTGAGCTGTGCCCAGGGAAGGACAACACCAGAGAGTGGGAGGCTGATGAGGGAGACCACGCGCAACTTCGGCGCCTTCGCAAATAGTGTGAGGGGCGTATCGGAGATGTAGCGCCAGCCCTTTGATGTAATTGGGGGGCACGGATTAAGAGAGAGTTCCTCAAGGGAAGTGAAAGTCCCTCGCAGAGCCTCTTGCACCCGAGGTTGGGAAAAACAGCCGAACGGGACAGCAAGATGTACACGACGCCATTGCGATGCATGGTCGAAAATCTGGAAGAATCCGTCCGGAAACGATGATGAACCATGGCCTGGATGGTAACTGGGTAAGAGGGTGTACTAGAAATGGAGAGATAAACGAAAAGATAGTACCCTGATAGGTGAGACGGAGATTGAGGGGAGCAGTGCCCGCTCGCTGAAGCCATTTCGGGAGATGGTCACTGCCCATACTGCCAAACGCCCGCCCGCTCCCGCTATGAACCGCAAACGAAGCCCACAGCGCTGGAGTCCTCAATGCAATGTCTCTCCACCTCTTGCAGATCTTTAACAAAAGCAATGGGGCCGTGAGGCTGCTGGGGACCGATGGAGCATCTGGAAGGCATTGGAGGAATATTTCGGATGTAACCTCGCTCGGCAGGTCGAGAACGAGGCAAATAACGGCGGATAACGTTTTGCAAATGGTCGTTCGCTCTGCTTCGAGGAGGGGGGTCTGAGAGTCGAGGTGGGCAAGGCGATTGCGTAGATGCTGCAAGTCTGGTCGGAGCATTTCCAACAGAATGCGGCGGAGGTATTAATGAAAGCTCGACCTCCACACTAGGCGCAGGTTCAGTGGGCTGTAGATGAATTCCAGCTGCGATAGAGAGAAAGAAAAGCGAAAGGGCAATCGGTTAGTTTCCCGAATCGATCCGAAAGAGCAGCACGTGCGTCGGCTATCTAGTCCGATTCCGAACAAATTCCGAATTGTTTTCCGGGTTCGAGCTTCAACATCATTGTATGCTGATGACAGATGTTGGACAACATCTGTAGCGCGCTCCGCAGCGCCCACTAATTGGTTGCATCAAATCACTTCTTCCTGGAGATTCACAGTCCCGTCACGCGGGATGTTCCGCCGATCGCGTGGGACTGTCCCTTCGCTTAGGACTGGGATGTTTTCGGTTTGATCGGCCCGTGTCGTAACCAAACTGATTCGCACTGCAGCTCCATTTCATACAGGCTCGCTTTCCGTGCGTTCGACGCGATCGAGGGCGGCGTCGGTGCCGGCGATGCCCCCGTACTGTTTCACGTCAACCCTGCCGGCCTCGTCGTCGTCCCTCTCGTTCTCTTCCTCGTCTGCAACTTGTTGGTCTGGGCACACTGGTTTTGCTTTGGATCGCGCCACCGTAACCCGAGTTCAATGCCGAAGGACGTTTCGGACGACGCTGACCCTGCACTTCCCTTTCCCGGCCAATTCGGACCAACTGGGTTTGCAACGCAGCACATTCGACTGTGCGTTGCATTCATCTCATCTCTAAGTTATCATTCTGAATTATTCGTACAGGAAGCAACTCAAGAAAACTGAGCTTTCGGACCACTGCAAGACATTTGGCCTCGCATATAGCGGCAACATGGCAACACTTACCGCTCGGTTGGAGGCCTTTAGCAGTGACAGGTCGTGCTGGGACAGGTGCGTAATATACTTTGCCCCCATAGCTTAACTGACTGCTATTGACGACAGCTTAATTCCGGGTTCCACGAACACGCACAAGGGTCCTCGGAAATCCAACGAAGACAGGAAGACTAAGCTGAAGACCTCAGCCATACGTCGCGAGAATTTATTCCAAGGAGCCGATGGTGTCCGTGTCGCAAACGCCCCCGTCACAGAGCGCTCAAAGGATTTGCGAACGGCGAAGGACAAGGAGGCGATAATGCCTTGGGTATGTTGTATTTCTTTCTCTGTACGTGTTAACAATTTTACCTTTAGGCTCGGTACATTGTGACAACATATCCGTACCGACCAAATGCCGGGCGCTCAGGAACCGGCGCGTCCATGTACAATAATTCGCCTATGCATGCCACAGCATCTTCAGCACCTGGGATCAACACTGCGACTCTGGCTACAGTCCCGGTGCGGTTTTCCTTTCCTAGTACGCTTCGGAGTGAATTACAATAAGTGATGCAGGGACCTGAAAGCACTGCGGTAGTCGACAATGGCAATTTGGCTATGCAGCCGCAGTCCGTCCTGCTAGGTACTCGGTCAGAGGCTGCCGCCGTCCCCGAAACTGCTGTTGTTATTCCATCCATATCCTGTCCTGTTCCGCCACCCTCAACCGCCCCCTCTGATGGTTTCGTACCCGCAGCCGTCGATTCGCTGATGGTTAGTGCGAGTCCAGACGCGGACGGCAACAATACAGCTTCCACCCGTACGCTGCTGCTTGCGGGAGGCAAGTCTGTGACCTTCCGGGAATGTGACATCCCAGATCCTCCCGCGGTCAGTTACGCCAAGAATTTCGAGGATCTATTGGGTGTGTGGAACGATAAGTTTCCACAATGGACTGGGACATCACCACTCATGATCAAGAACGTTCCCATTCCACTTGTTAACTACCCATCAGTATACAAGTATTGGAAGGGAACTCAATGGCACGGCGTCAAGAAAGTATGGTTTCAATGGAAGGTGGGTATTCAGCTATTCAATGCACCTCCACTGACCTTCGTTTCGGTTAGATTTTGGTCCAAGCCATGTCGCGCACCACCCTCGACGATTTTCGAGCCCAATACTCCGTCCCCGACAAGGATGGTAATCTTCAGCGCCCGAAATACACACCGCTTCTCAGGACACTCAAGTTGGAACGTGAAGCCGAAGACGAAAAGCTCGCTGCTCTGGCCCTCGTCGAGCTTACTCCCGATCAACTGACATACTGGAAAGGCTCGGAGCGTATTGTGATGAAAAAGCCAGCGATGATTGCTGCTCATTATCGGAAGTTGACGGGTCTTGCGGCAGACGATGCAGATGACAAAGAGAATGAATATTAGTTTACTACGTCCGTACAGTTCTTTGTTTGATTCAAATAATTTACAACTCTGCTCTATTCATGGTGTGCACCAATTACTTTTGCCTGGGGCTCCGAGCATGTTACGCGGAAGACCAGGATCATCGGTGTTGTCAGTTTGCTTTCGACCTTCATGTTCAAACAGATCTTTATTGATTGGTCTAGGTTTACAACGCTTCCAACAATGAGCTCGTCCAGACGAACACTTTGGTCAAGAGTGCCATCATCCAAATCGACGCTACCCCCTTCCGCCAGTGGTACAAGACCGCCTTCGACGTCGCACCTGATGGCTCTCAATTTGCGACTGGGTTCCTCGATGGTTCTGTCCATATATACGGGGAGCGCGACCAAAACCCCACCGGTGGAGACAGTGTTTGGGAAGGTGCACAAAAGCACCACCACTTTGCTCCAATTCTTTCCCTCCTCGCGTGTCCTGCTCTCTGCCGGCGCTGACTTCATCTTATGCATCCTGCCCGCCGACCCCCGCTCCGGCCTCGAGCGCTCTAAAACCGGCTCGCACCTAGTGTTTTGCAGGGCCCGGCTCGGCCTGAAAGCCGGGGCTTGGGCCCGGCCCGGGAGGGCTTGGGCTTCTATTTCTTGAGGCCCGAGCCCAAGCCCTGGAGAAGGGCCTGGCCCGGCAAGGCTTGGGCTTAGGCCCGGGCCTGCAAGTCAAATATTATGTAAAATATCGAAATTTAATTATCCATGTCTACATACTCATCCGGCTCGTAATTACCATAGCATTGTCCAAAATCCAACCCAGGTGCCTTTGGTGCAATGTATCCTCCTGACATCACTGTGGTAGAGGAAAAAATATGCGGAGTCAGGGACTTTTATACCGGACAGCGAGGCTGCTGCCGAGATCCCGAACTGTAAGTACAGGAGAAAGAAATCACGGCGCTGTCAAATGTTGGAGGTAAGTAGAACGATGACGCACACATCAAAATCCCGTCCAAATTTTGATGTACTGCGTCATGGGATCAAAAATACCGGTGACTAATTTTAGCCGGGCAAGCCCGGGCTTAGGGGCCTGGCAGGGCCTGGAAATTTCCAAGCCCGAGCCCTGGGCCTGATGAAGCCCGGTGTAGGGCCCGGCTCGGCTCGGGCCTGTGGGGCCCGGCTTAGCGGGCTTCAGGGCTTCAGGCCGGGCCATGCAAAACACTACTCGCACCCTCATGGGACACACGCGCGTGGGCGCAACATTCTGTTATCCTCTCTCGACGGCACCGTGCGCCTCTGGGACGTCTCTTCCGGGGAGAAAATTCACACCCTTGCTCCTGCCCGTTTTTCTCCCGTTACAAGCATGAGCCTTGGCGAACGTGCCGCTTCCACCGTTCCCGACGCTACACCTGCTGACCCAGATCCGCAAGAGGTTGAAACTGGCGGAAAGCTCCTCTTTTGCGCCCTCCAGACCCGGTCATTCGAGGTGTTTGACCTTGAGGCGCGGGCATTGGTGTACAAGTCGACGTCCGGCGCGGCACCACTCACCGCGATCGCGTATGCGCTGGACCACAGCCTGCTCGCGACAGGTTCAAGCAAGGGTCTCGTGGAGGTATTCGACATGCGCGCGCTGGGAACACCGTTGAGCTCTTTCACCCGTGGCGAGGCCGGAGTGGCAGATCTGAGGTTCGGGGATGGTAAGACATTTGAATAAATAAATTTAGACACAATAACATGTACGACCACAGGTATAGCATTTCCGAGTCGGCGGCCGGTTTGGATTCATGTAATCCTCCCGCCGTTCAGAAGGCTCATCCACGTAAGAGATCAGATATTTCACGATAGTAAGATTGGTGAACTCCGTGCTCCAGCCGCCCCAATCGCAAATACGAACCAATCCCCATCGGCAAGAGGTGTACAACCACTGGCACCCACCCCGTCGAAACGAGTGAGTCCCGTATGGGTAGGGGTCAATGCCGATGTCCAGCAAATTGTTTCGGAACATCTCGAGGAAAAACTCGCTAGTCTAATAATAAACTGTTGTAAGTCAAAAACACGATCGTCTCAAATGTAAGCGCACCATATGAGAATTTTTATCCGTAGAAACACGATCACCGGAAGACATTTTGCGAAATAGATAGCCCTCCGTAATCTCAGAGACGTACAACCACTGTGCAAGGGCGCGGATAGGACAAATATGAGCCAAATGTTCCGGAAACAAATGCAGATAGAAAGGCTTGATGCCTGTCCGATTTTTTTTGAGTGGCGTCAAAAAAAAATAGATTAGTAGGAACAAGAACATACCACCGAACTGGTTTGTCTTTCGAAAAGGTAAGGTGAGCTTGATGCATGTTCGGGAGATCCATTCAATGTCGTGAATTTGGATTTTCAGAACTTCGTCGAATCTGAGCAGGCACAGGAATGAAAGCACATAGGCCAAGGTAAGTAGCCTGCGCGCCCGAGCTCCACCCCAGTCGTGCGGACTCTTGGGTTGACTGCGAGAGCCTGCCGCATATTCTTTGATCTCTGCGAACACCGGCTGATTATTGAAGTCGTATAATTTCCCCAATGTTTCCTACAAATATGACTGGTTAACGGATCTATA
This sequence comes from Mycena olivaceomarginata, assembly GCA_029378375.1. NCBI lineage: Eukaryota > Fungi > Basidiomycota > Agaricomycetes > Agaricales > Mycenaceae > Mycena > Mycena olivaceomarginata. Next base: position 194,652 of record JARKIC010000495.1, on the reverse strand, counting down.
AATGGGACATCAGACCACATACCTCAGTTATAGCGCGAGCGCTCGTAGCTGTTTCTCCCGCGCGAACCTAGCCATTTAATTTAGCCAGGGAGGACAACCAAAAAATATGTTCCATACTTTTCGACGACGCAAACTGGTCATGTAGGTTGCTACTGTTTCTGACACCGAAGGATTACCAACCATTTTCCCTGTAGATTCGCTCTGGTGCCATGGCAGCGACCCGAGACCCAACAAACGTCCAAAAGCGTAGGTCATCGCTGCCCTCATCTTCTGCGCATGGTTATAACTGTCCCGCACCTGCGTAGATGGCTTTATGGTGCCATCGAAGTTACGCTCATCGCATCTTGCTTAAGTCAGCAGATGAAATGAGAGTAGGTTAGCCCACTCACTCGTCCATAATCCAGGCGCAGATATGCAATGGTACAAGCGGGCCTGGTTTGGTGGTAAAGAATTCATCGTCAGCTTTGATTAATCTCTTGCTCTTCAAGAATTCTTGGCAACGGCGCATTAATCTGAGTGGACGTTGTTAGCCAATCCATATTTATTTCTTTAAAAGTGATAAACCTCTTGTATTCTTTCTCCGTCTCATTCGTGACTCCTTTAGATGCGTCCAGCAAGAACTCTTTCAGCTTCGAGACGTCAAAGACATCTGCCATGGGCTCAATGTCATCCACAAGAGTTTCGCCCTCAGCCTCAAGGTCATCGGTAATTTCGTCCGTGAAGGGTCTATCAGGCTGTTCTGGGTTGTGAATGGCCTGGAATAGTGCGGCGAGCTTTGGAGGAACATCGAGAGACATCGTAAAGGGAAGGAAAAGGGGTGTATTCAGCTCCTAAATGTGTCTACATGACTACAATGTTTCAAATATCCGGCGCAAACCCTGCCAGGCAGGCCTGAAAAGCGGGAAGCAAATAAGATAACGGAGAGCACTCAATCGCTGAAAGAAAATTTTACCATGCATCAGAAACGGCGGCTAGGAAGATCTTCCTGCTCTGGCGAGGTAAGATCTATAATGTCAAATCGGGCAGCTCCTGCGAGACGGTCAGAGAATTGGAGTGTAAGGAGAGAAAATGCCGCACCACCGTTCCGAGACGGACCTGCATCTGAGTGCAGCCTGGTTTCCGGCTGTCCGTAAGGCTTGCGTGGATTCTTGGACTTCGATTTCGAGGGCTTCACCGCCGTCTTTGACCTCGATAGCAGATCTGGAAGTGCGTAATTAACAATCCGGGCAGGGATCCACAGAACGCGAAGGGTCGGCGTGGGAAATGCCGAAGCGTCCTTCAGGCCAGATTTGACCTGCAGGCTGAGTGCGCCCGTTGATATTTCGACTCCATAAACGAGAAGATTGTGGAGTGTCTTCTCTTTCACGATGCGAAGAACTGAAGAGCGAGGAAAATCAGTCTCTGAGAGAAAGCCAGAATTTACGTGCGCCTCCAGAGCGGCACGCAAATCGTAGGGCTGGTATGATTGTTTCAGATTTTTAGCGACAGGGAAAAGCGGTGATCTGACCTTCAAGAAAGACTGCATAGCGATACCAAGATATAGATTGTTACCAAAGCTAGCTGAAATCGTAGCGGCGTCCCATCCTAGCTGACCCTGGCACAGTTTTGCAATGCCGGAGACGTTCGGGCTGGCCAAGCTGCCCCAGGAATGATAATCGGGTCGCGTATCGGTAGACCACGACGTGATCGGATGCAGGTATGCGAAGATCACATCAATATTTGGGAATGAAGGCGTCCCTGCAATCGTTGCTGCAATAGCCCCGTGTTTGCGACTCAGCAGACCATGAGGATTGGTAGAGCCAAAGCGTGGCGCCAGGAATTCAAAAATTGAAGGAACTGGGCGGTCGGTGTACAGCTTTTCAGGGCTTCATGCAGCAAGTTGTCGCCTAAATTGCCGCGCGCCACGGCATGAGCCGTAACAATGCCACATCCTGGCAAACCCTGCTACCCCGCATCAAAGAAGGGGAAATTTTTAAAACGGAATCGTACTTCGTCATAGTCGCCACCGGAGAGTAGCGCAATCAGTAGAAGCCCCCCTCTGGTAAGCGACACCGTCGGTGTAACGAAAATGTTCTCCACAGTGTAAACGGTAACATTATGGTGGTCGTCTTTCTTCTTGGGACTAGTAACATTAGACGAGTCAATCTGAAGGAAAAAAGGAAATTCACGTACATCAGGAAGACAGTAGGCGCCCCGAATAGCAAGATATCACTATCTGTCGTTTGCACTACGTCTATAATGCCCTCGGAGGCAAGGCGCCCAAGTTCAGCATCCGCTTCAGCAGGAGCCTGCACACGTCCGAGTCAGTGCGGAGGTCCCGTATATAAAAATAGGTTTTGCTTGCCGTATGCGAATGATAGCCAAACTCACGAATAAGCTCACGGAAAGCCGATGTAAGCCAGTGCCCGTTGGTCAGGACACGGGTGCCGCGTTTGAATTCCGGACGGTGCGGCCCGTCAAATACGAAGACAGCACGGGCAGGGAGGGCCAGTAGCGCAGCTGTCCTATAAAAAAGGAGCCGCAGCTGCGGGTTGGGACCCGGTTGCGCATTGCTAAATATAATGGCATTGGAAGCCTGATACATCCAGATACTGAAATAGTCAGTAAAAAAACAAACCAAGAACACAAGGCCAGATACCTTGCATCAATGCCCATGATTATAGGGCGACATTCAGTACCACTGTTCTTGAAACTTTCTTGGACAGTGTATTGCAGGAGATTGCGTGTTTCAGCGGCGTCAGCCAATATCTGTGGAATATTAAGGATCTTGGACGGCTTTGACCAACGAGGCTCACCTTCCACAGTCCTTTAATGCCCATGGTAGCTCACGGTAGGAGAGTCTCGAAAGCCCCTTTCGAATCCGATCACAGCCTATTGCCTATTTTGGACTTGCTGTAGTCGTAAAACGAATAATGAGACCATGGAGAGGGACAGAACTCGAGAACCAGCCACCACTCACTGCGCTCAATAGCCGCTCGCTTGCAATGTACAAAGTCAGTGTTGCAGGATATGAAAGACGGCAAGCACAATACCTAAATAGAGCCAGAAAAATCGAGGGAGCGATGTGCATTGTGCAGACTTTGGTGGGTGACAACAGCAGAGACGGCGGAGACTTTAAGCAAGCACACTAACAGCAAGAGAGACACAGAGTGCGCATTCGCACTTGTGGCCCAACTGCAGCTCGAGAACTTGGCAAGTAGGTGCTCGGCGTCACTGGTGCACAATGTATACTCTGCGCAGCGGTGAGAAAATCTGAAACGGACATTGCATGAGTTATTAAATCATTGAGCTAAAACCGACCTTTGTATTAATAATATTCCGATATCATATATTTGAGGACGGTTCCGCCATCGCTGGCGACGCCGAGCGCGTATTCTGGGTGTGGAAGCAAAGCTGGGGCAACGGAAAGCCAGGGAGCAAGCTGAGGCTTCTCTGGGTAAGTTATTTGAAGAGTATTGGGTCAGAACTGACATTCTTACTCTGGATTTGGTGGGGGACATGGCGTGGTCGGGTGTCAGCATTGGCGGCGACGGCGGCAACACCTTTGGGATGTAGTGACTCGGGACACACTACCGGCATCTGGGGAATAGCTTAGACAATGGCCAGGTAGGTTATATCAAGAGAATCGGTCAACAACTGACCTTGATATACCAAAATTTGCGGGTGGTATGTATTTACCAGGGCGCATTTTGGACACGGCGACGGCAGGCGACACACACATCGGCGGATGGAGCGCTCAGACCGAGGAGCACGGGCGGTGAGATGGAATCCTAAGGGTGCGATGCAGTGGTGAGTTTATGGCAAAATACAAAGAATTGAATGAGCAGCACTCACATTTATGAGACACACCATTTAAAGACTACCTTAGCATCTTCAGGACGGCGACGACGTATCAGGGGACAGAGCGCCAGAGCCGATGCCCCGGGCCGCAAGAGGGAATGTCAGAGCTGCGGGGCATAGGTGAGTCCATCGCAAAAGACGAAGAATTGAGTGAGATTTACTGATTTTTCTGACAGACAACCTTCAGGCTCCACCTCCGCATCGGGAACCGCGACGGCGATGTATTCGGGGACAGAAAACCTAAACTTGGACACAGGTGGCAAGAGGTGATCCCAAGGCAGCAGGGCATAGGTGAGTTCATGGAGAAATACGAAGAACTGAGTGAGTCGTACTCACATTCAGTCATGGGCGGGAAGGTGTGGTCTGAAGGCAATAAAATAGGGTAGCTTCGCCTGCGACAGATGCTGTAGAGTGCGAGGGGAAGTGCATGCAAAGAGATGTGTAATAAACCATGCACCGTTGAGAATGTAATCGTAGCCGTTCCCATATTGTGCACATTGAAGGACTTGGGGGAGATATTGGACTGTGAAGAAGAAACAGAGTCGAAGATCTGGGGCACGGAATCCGTGGATTTTTGGCGCGTACAGTCACAGACCTACACTCTTGTGACTTTCCCGTGGATCGGGTAAGGAAACGCGACGCAGAAGAGCAAGCAGTGGGTGATTGTTTGGAGTTTGATGGCCAAACGACGCGTCTCTTGCGGTCACGTGTACCGTGGCCAATTCCCGGCGCGTCGCAATCTCACCATTCAGTCGGGAAAATTACCAACACCTTTCCACATTATCACAAGCCTAACCACATTCATTCAAGAAAACACGCAAAAAAACACGTTACAACGCGTGAAAATGCAATTTTTGAAGTGACGCCTTGCTCCGAAATCAAGCTGCAGGTCGCAAAGGGCCAAAAATATATCCTGTTTGGTGAGTACAGAAATCTCCGGGACGGGACTGTGGCTGATTTCGCCTGGACTGTGGCTGATTTCGCCTGGACTGTGAATTTTCAGGCCCGCGAGCGTTGCGGCGAAATTTTAGCTGACCATCAAAGGCATCAGCGGGCGCAAGACCACAGTCCTGTCCTGCCACAGGACAGTCCACCTCCGTGATACGGCAGACAAGTGGCCCTAGTGTCACCGCCCTCGGCTACCAGTCACGCAACCCGATATATTGACCAACCCGATATATTTCTCAGTTAAAAACGGTCTCTGACTTCGATATAAATCTCTTCTTCAAGGTACTACCTCCATTGTCACCACCACATCCCCTGGTCCACCTATCTCTTCCTCAAAACTGAATAATTCTTGAGAGATGCCTCCAGGCATCCGAGCTGGTCATGTAGTGATTCCGGTGGTGTTTGTTCTCTGGTGGTGAGTGTCATTCTATCAGGTTCCCTCGTCATGTTCTGTCGTGCCAGCACATTTACATTTTCTCTGGTGTTTTCTTGTCTGTTGACATTTTTTTTGTCATCTTGCCGCTACCGCTGGTGGCTGGCTGGGGCGGCGGTCTGTTTGGGCGGCGGTCTGTTTTTCAGATTTATTGTTTCACTCAAACCTTGCGCTACTTGGCTTTTCGAGCTACGTAGTTGGCTTTCTTTATTTTTCTTTTCTGGTTCTCGAGTACTTGGCTTGGTTTATTTTTCTTCCTTCTCCCTATATTTTCCTTCCTCTCTCCCTGCGGTTGGCGGTTCGCTAGATCGGGGATGGCTCGATCTCGATCGCGTACGCTCGCTTCGGCTCACCTGCGCCTTCGGGCTCCTCATCCGACGTCGTGTTACTGATGTGACGGGACTGTGTATTTCGTACATCACAGTTTTACTTCTCGAGTCAACTGCAAAATCAATTGCATGCTTTATTCACGCCTACGATCGCGTGCAGCACGCACAGTGTACTTGGCGGGTCTCTGGAACCCTACAGCCATCGCTGCTCGTCTCGATGCATCCTGAAAACCACGGAGACGCATCGCCAGCGCGCACGCCGCGTCCTTCCCCATAGCGCATGGCGGACACGCTCCTTATCCCCTGCCGGGTGCGCGCGATCCAGGTGGTACATACCGATGCGGCGATGAAACTCGGTGATCGCGTGAGGAGACGGTGCTTCCAGTATGTGGAGGAGAAGTAATTCGAGTCTGGGGAAAGTTGTATGTGTTTTTCATGCTTTACTTCATTGGAATGTGCACCGACGACGTTTCTTTTCGTAGTCGTGCAACAAATGCGGCCTCTTCGAGCGTCCTCACTCGCGGCCCCGTCCCGAGCAGTTCCCACACTTTGCAGTTCCTTTTCTCTGCTTCGCGTCTTCCTACTCGAGAGCCTACGGTCCTTTGCGGTTCCTTCCTTAACTTGAACCGTCGTCGCCACCCATGTCCGTCAAGTCCACCGGCAATGGCAACCCCAGCCCCGACCCGAAAAGTTCCCCGCCGACGCCGACGCCGGTGCGCACAGCGCCGAGCACGAGGACCCTACCATCGGTGCGTCTATGCGTCTACCTCTATGTAGCGGACGCCGCTAACTTGACTTGCGATGCAGACGCCCTGAGGGTCCTCGACGACGCGCCCGTCGACCCGCGCTCCGTCTGGGGCCGCAGCCTCGCGCTCAGCGCCGCGCTCGAGCGCAAGATCGGCATCGAGGCGCGGGGGATCGATCCAGCGCGTGCCCGAGACAGAGCGCAAGATCTTCCGAGCGGTAATTTGTTCATGTGCGTGTGGTGTTTTGCGTTGCGGATTTTATGGCCTTCGCGTATGCGCTGTGCGCAGATCCTCCGACGCGGGAGGATTTGCGGCGTAGCCTGCTTCTGCTTCTGCTCCTGCTCCCCCGCCCCGCCTCATGCTGATCATCAACCCGCCCCCCAGCTGGCTCGCAGCAAACACCGTCCTCTCCACCATCGGCATCGGCATCCTCGGCCCGGCATCTTCTTCCTCGGCCTCGGCGACAGCATGCTCACCATCTTCTTCACGTATATGTGAGTTTTTGCGTTTTTTTTGGGGAGGGCGGTTGTGGGAGGGAGGTGGGAGGAAGGTGGGAGGTGGGGAGTGGGAGTGGGAGGGCAGGAAGGGTGGGACGCGACGCGTCCGCTCCCATTCCCTTGTTTTGCCTTCGTGCTTCCTGCGCGTAGCCCACCCCGTCTCCTCCTCGTCCGCTCCCGTCCCCGTCCGCTCCCCCCCCCCTCTCCCCCCTTTGGTTTCCTCTTCCATCTCCCATCTCCCATCTCCCCTCCCCCGCTCCCTTCCTTCGTCCGTCCCCATCCTCCCCCGCCACGTTCCCGCTTACACTCCGATACTAACCCCCTCCTTAGGGCGACCTTCGGCCCCAAGCTCGGCCTCCGCCAGATGACCTCCGCGCGCTTCTCGTGGGGGTGGCACGGCGCCAAGGTCGTCGCGCTGCTGAACTGCATCGCGTGTGTCGGGTGGAGGTGCGTTTGCGTTCCTTTCTTGCTGTCTTGCTGTGATTTTTTTTTTTTTTTTGCCGTGAGCGAGGGCGGCGGGTCGGGGCAGGGGCGGTGTCTGTAGTGCCGTGCGTCGCGCAGCCTTGGGCTTGGGCTTGGGCCGTCGACACGGCGGCCGGGTGCATACAGACTCGGGCGGGCTTCATTTTTGGTTGGAGGCGGGGCGTGCGGGAGACGTGGGCGACGACTCGGGGCTCACATGTGGGTGTGGGCGACGCGCCGCTCGTGTGCATCGGGCTCGGACGGGATGACCACTCGGGCCCGCGGGCGACGAGAGCTCGGGTCTGGATGCGCGGGGTGGCGTTTGTCGCTTGGGCCGCCGACGAGGACGAGACGAGGACGGCGGGGATCCTGGAGGGCGATGTGCGGGCTTGGACGTACTCCGATTCTCTCGTGTTCCTGCAGATGCGTCGGGTCGGGGTCGGGCTAAGTCGGGCCTGCACTGGAGCGCCCTTGGCGTCCGTGCCTGCCTCGTCTTGCTTCCTTCTGCTTAGTTATATCTCATATCTTGTTTCCCGTCGTTTACCCCCTGTGGTTCGCTCGCTGACGCTCTCCTTCTAGCGCGATCAACACCATCGCCGGCGCGCAGACGCTCCGCGTCGTCGCGCGCGACACGATCTCGGACGCGGCGGGGGTGGTTATCGTCGCCGTGCGTCTTGCCTCCTCTTCCTTCCGCTCCCTTTCGTATTCGTATTCCATCCTTGGGTGCTTTGTGTCGTGCTTTTCGTGCCGCCGGGGCTCGGTGTGGTGAAGCGCGCCTCGAGTGCTGTGCAAAGGGCGCAGAGGGCGACGCGGAGTCGATGCTAGCGTGCTCTGCGTCGAGCGAGCACGCCCGTGCCTCTCCCCCCCGCCTTCTCCCCGCTCCCGCCTTCCTCCACCTGTATTTCATGTCCTCTCCATCGCTCCCTACTTTCCCTCCCCACCGCGCTCCTTCCCACCGCGCTCCTTCCCACCATCTCTCCCAACCCTCTCCACCCTCTCCCGCCTTGCGCTCTCCTATCCTTGCCCCCCACCCTCATCCTCCCCCTTCCCATCCTCCACCTCTACACGCACCGCCCCTGCCCTCTCCTCCTCTGTCTCTACTCCCCGCTTCCCCCTCCCCTGCCCGCCCCCACCCACTTTTTTCTCCTCCCCCACTCACTTTGTTCTCCCCCCCCTCCCGCTCCCTCCCTCCCTCCTTCCCCCTACTAACGCCCCCGCCCCAGATAATAACCCTCGCCCTCAGCATGCTCGGCTACAAATACGTGCACCTCTACGAGAAGTGGTCCTGGATCCCGACCGCGATCACGTTTGTGATCCTGCTCGGGTGCGCGGCGAAGCATCTGGTTAATGTGCCGATGGGGACGTGCGTGGATTTCTCTCTCGTGTTCTTTTGTGTTTTTTTTTCGCTGTGGGAGAGTGGAGGGAGCGTTTGCTCCCTACGACGAGTCGACGAGTCCAGCGAGCGTGGTTATGGGCGGGGGGTAGACGGAGGAAAAAGAGCGCTCGTCCTTTGGGAGTGGGTGCTCGCATTCGCTCGCGTGGCTGGGGAATGCGACGCACGAAGATGGTCCGCTCGCATTTGAGCGTTCGGGCGGTTTGGCCGCAACCCCGGAGTGCCTTCCTGCTGCCGTAGCACCGCGCGAGGATGCCATCGGCCTCGGCCTCCGTCTCCCCTCTCTTCCCTTCCCTTCATCCACACAAGACACGCCGCTGACACTCTCCCAGCGGACAAGCCGAAGCCTTCAACGTCCTCTCCTTCATGGGCGTCATCTTCGGCTTCGCCATCGGCTGGGTCTCCCTCGCCTCGGACTACAACGTCTACCAGCCCGCGTCCACGCCCGCGTGGAAGACCTTCGCCTGGACCTATGCCGGCCTCATCTTCCCGCTCGTGCTCATCCAGTGGCTCGGCGCCGCGCTCATGGCCGTCGCGGGCGGCCCTGCGCCCTCGAATGATGCCTGGGCGGCGGCCGTACGAGGCGGACGAGCTCGGCGGGCTGCTGGGTGCGGTGCTGATACCCGTGGTGGGCAACTTTGGGCGGTTCTGCATGGTGTTGCTGGTGCTGAGCGTGGTGGCGAATAATATTATTAGTGCGTGCCTCTGTCTTCCTTCCTTCCTTCCCCTCCCTCTTGCCTCCCGTCCCCTTCCTTCTACGGACTCGTTGCGGTATATGGAAACGACGCTAACCACGCCCACAGACGTCTACTCCATGGGCCTCTCCATCAGCGTCGTGGGCATCTGGCTCGCCAAGGTCCCGCGGCTCATCTGGCCGATCGTCATCACCGCGATATACATCCCCATCGCCATCGCGGGCGCCAACTCGTTCTCGAGCTCGCTGGAGAACTTCATGAATGTGCTCGGGTATTGGCTGTCGATCTTCGTGGTCGTTGTCCTCCTTGAGGTGCGCGAGCTCGCTACTACGACTGCTTCGGTATCTCGTGCTGACACCTTGACGTCTGGCAGCACTTCATATTCCGCGGCGGCGACTTTGCGCGGTACGACGCGGCAGAGAGCTGGAACAAGTCGGAGCGCGTCCCGATTGGCATCGCGGCGGTCATTGCGTTCTTGTTTGGCGCGTTGGGCACGGCGATGGGGATGGCGCAGATTTGGGTGAGCTGTCCTACCATATGCTCCAACCTTCCCGGCGCTTTGCGATGATATGAGCGGACACTAACACTGCTCCTTGACAGTACATCGGCAAGATCGGCGCCCTCGTCGGCGGCGCGGCGAACCCCTTCGGAGGAGACATCGGGTTCGAGCTCGCGGGCGCGTTTGCGGGATCGTGTAGTGCGTCTTCTTCCTCTTCCCTTGTCATGAGCTACTTGGTTCTGACGCGTGTCCCAGTGTACCTGCACGCTACCCTCGAGCTCAAGAAATTCGGGCGATAGATCCCGCTTGTGTTGTCTCAGTACATACCTACATTCGTTTCGTTCGTTGGAGTGTATATAGGGGGCAGGATAAGATAAGTAATCTAGTTTTTCGGTATGCATGCATAAAATAGAAGGCACGGGTGGATGCCCCGATAGTTCGTTGTGGCGCACATTTCTTCTAAGGCCTTCGGACTCCTGGACTCCTCAGGACTCTTCTTCGTTCTCCACGCGGTCCCGCCCCGGAGAAAAAGTTTCCGGACGCGGACCGTAGCTCATCCTCACTTCCTTTTGGGGTCAATCTCTTTTTGAACTGTTCCCATTCTATGAACAGCATAAACAAATATCCAGATCCCGGGAGTCCTATCCAAGAAAAACTACACAGTTCTGATCAGGAGTTTTCCACCTGCACCTTACCCGGCATTGTAAACACGCCGCTGCCTCGAACTGTTTGGCATGCGATGAAGCCATATGTACAACCTTGTGACCGATATAAAAATCTTCTCGGAAGTCAGGTCGGACTCGTGACCTTGTTTGAAGATGTTGAAGGCAGCGGACATTTCTCGGGGCTAGTGTTTTGCACGGCCCGGCCTGAAGCCCTCAAGCCCGCCAAGCCGGGCCCTGCAGGCCCGAGCCGAGCCGGGCCCTACACCGGGCTTTCATCTGGCCCAGGGCTCGGGCTTGACATTTTTCAAGCCCTAAGCCCGGGCTAGGCCGGGCCTGACTCGCCGAATATGACCGCAGCGTCAACTGATGTCAGTGATGGTATTTGTTTTCTTCTAAATCTCTTACCTTCAACAGGTGATGTCTGTTTTGGCACCAGTCTCGCTATCCGGTGTAAAACTCAGAAACCCCGTGACTTCGGTTAATTTCCTCTGGGGACACCGCATATACCACAACACTGTCAACGATGTTAGGAGGTCACAATGCACCAAGGGCACCTCACGTTCGAAAGGCGCCCAATTGAGCTGTCTCGGACAGCTCCGGTAAATATTATATTTTTGACTGCCAGGCCCCGGCCTGAGCCCAAGCCGGGCCGGGCCAGGCCCTCCTCCAGGGCTTTGGCTCGGGCCTCAAGAAATGGAAGCCCAAGCCCGCCCAGGGCCGGGCCCAAGCCCGGGCTTTCAGGCCGAGCCGGGCCCTGCAAAACACTACTCGGGGCCATGGCCGTGGAGTACTAAACTGAGCTTCTCGCACAATGCTTTCCAAATTTTCTGCCATGCTTTTCTCCGCCCTCATTTGCGCCATCGCTGCCTTGGGTGTCCACACAGCTGGTGTACGCCCCGGCCAGATAAAACATATTGTCACCTTCGGGGACGGCTACACCGACATCGTCGCAACAGGTGTGTTCTCTCCATCCGTTGTGAGGTTTCCAAGTGTGCTATGCACCACTCGTCACCTCATGGCCCCTGCAGACCATCTGCACGATGATGGAACGAGCTTGGACGTATGCAACAGATCTTCCTAATGGGATTCTATGTTACCGGAAGCAGCTTCCGAGCGAGACCAATGCTCTCCCCACCATCCAGATCACCTTCTCCACCACTCAAACTCGCTCCTGCACCATTGTCAGCAGAATACAGCCGTTGCCCGGGACTAGACTCTCGGACCCTTCCTACAAGGCCTGTACAGCGAGCAGCACACCATATATGAACCACCGACAAATGAGACTGGTGCTCTCCTTACCACACAGATTGTGCACTCCATTACTCAATCCCTGTAATTGTCGGCAGGGTATGACCGGTCCCTGGACATCTAGACCCCTGCCCGTGCATGGACAACCTCCCTATTTACCATTTCCAGGATGGACTTAGCTCGTGCCTGACACCAACCCAGCAGATGAGGCAGAGGTTATCCCAACACTGCCTTTCCCCCCACTTCACATAGTGTGTTGCCTAGCCGAGGGAGACCATTTGTCTCTCCTCTTTCCTGAATGCTCAAGCACCTTCCTACGCGACCACCTGGCCATGCCTGAAGCCCCGAACATATTCTGAGGTTGCTTGGCCTTGCTGTGCCCTACGCACATCCAAAGACGATCGGTCTCCTTAGCAGAGGTGTCCTGTCTCTTGCCGTATATGCACTCCGAAAAGCCTCATGACATTCACCGCCCCTGGAAACACCTGTGACCCACATGGCACCTCTGGAAATGTGGGAAGTCGTTGAGGAAGTATAAAAGGGAGCACATTTAGTAGGAGTAGTAAGTACCTCCCAGCCTGCAGAGGTAGCTTCTGGGGAATCCTCCCCACTTCTGTACAAGTCTCACTCAAGCTAAAGGGGTACTCCCAGCCTTCCCCGATCTCGTACCTCTCGTGCACCCTCCTCGTTGCCCACATGGCTGGAGACAGGCCACACTCCTACATTCGCTCATTCATCAGCGTCTCACCTCCCACACCTCCATCAGCAGAGTCCCTCCTCACTGGACCTGGTGTCACCTACCCAGGCTTCCTCGATTAGGATAACCGTTTTTGCGAGCCTTGCTCTGTAGAAGACAGGCCTGGTGAGAAGCCGCCACATTCAAATTGCCGTTCACACCAACAAAACCGATTGTCTCGCCATCTTCCAAACGATGTTGGTGTCATCATCTGTGTGACACTCATCACACCTCCAGCACTGGTTCTAAGGGGAAGAGCGCACCAAGGAAAGCAGATGGGGCAACACACTTAGGGTTCCGGTACACTTGTACAGGGGACCAGTTTAGCAAATTCACATTCTCTACATCATTTTAGCTGATGACGGGTCCGCCACACTTGTCCACACCTAGGAGACGAACAGTCTCCATGAATCACTGTTCACATACACACACATATACACACACATATACACACACACACACACACCTTACACACAAAGCAGATTCGCACACCGACCTTCCTCTCTATCATTTGACTATACTTTCCCCTCTAGAGGACAAATATAGTCAAATTCGAATCACATACCTTTCAATAGAGACATTGTGGTCCTTATCACAACCGTGCCTGCCTGCATAGCACTGATCCAACCAACAGGCGATCAGGGAACTGCTTGGCCTGTCTATGCCATGGGCTATTCCAAAACAACATTGCATCTGTTTGCTTTGCCGAACAACATAACCTTCCAGCCCTTCCTGCCAGTTTTTGAGAGTCAGTTGCCGCTCTATTTTACAGAGACGGGAAATGGCTCACTGCACCTTCCCTTGGACGAGACAGTATGCACACCTCAATTGTTGTATGGAAACTGGTGCTCATAATCGTCTCTGGCCCCTGCTGTTGCGCCATGCTTTTCACCTGACAGGTCGGTCATTTCTATTTCCTCAACTTCCATGGCCAGTGGTGAACACTGAACACCCGCTGTTGCACCACAATGTTTGCCTGATGGGTCAGTCATTTCTATTTTTGTGACTTCCATGGCCAATGGTGATGGTGATCATCATGATTTCTCTGTTATCTACACTCTATAACACATTGGCATATATCCAGATGCTGCAACTGTCATTCCTATCTCTTCTGACTCCTCTGGTTCAGTTGGTGGCCTTTGTTATCCTCTCAACAGTGATGTGGTCTGATATCCTCACTCCAGTTCGCCTTGTGATCTTTGTCAATGTGAGTGCTATTTTCATGGTGGTCTACTTATACATGAGTTATTAATTGTGTCCTCAGAGTTGGGATCTGCCCACCCGAATGACAGTTTACCCACATGAGGCCCATGGACTAAATGTCTTACCTTCACTCACAGTGCATGACTTCCACAATGGGCTGCTTGCTGTCAGATCCAACACCAACATTATTGGGAAAGTTTACCCTTAAGTACACCAATCCTTGGATGTCTCAGATATGGGAAATTGCACTGTGGAGTTATCCTAGGTTGACTATCAGTCTAGCGTTGGTTGCTGCTAACCTACAGTAGGTTGGTAGTATTTTTTGTATCCAGCCATAGGTTACTAGCTATCTTAGGTTGATCACAACTAACAACCTAGCGAAAGTATGCAGAATTAGAGCAACTTGTGATAGGCTGTTTTGCAGGTTGTTTACCGTAGGTTAATATTGAGCAACCTACAGGATGCAAAGAAAAGTAACAAGTCCGTCCATCAGCAGGTGAATGGTCTGTGTGTGTTATTGATCTTCTGTTTTGATCCCATCTTCTCCTATCTTCTCTCTTCCCCCCACCGTTGCCAACCCACTGCCCGTCCCTTGTGTCTCTGCCAAACCTTCAAGGCCCTGCGACCCATGTCCGACCTTCAAGCCCTCGATGTCTCAGCATCTCAAGCTCCTTCCAGCTCTTCTCCAGCCTTCAAGCCGTCTCAAGCCATCTCAAGCAGCCCTCAAACCATTTCAAGCCACTGAAACGGCGTAACATAAATGCACGGCATATAGGGCTAATTTTGCGATTTCCTATGACCAGTATTTATACAACGGGAAGCAACTAGCACTTCTGTTGTTACTAGCATCCTAGCTAGTATGCAGACCACTTGTTAGGTGATATAGAGGAGAGCCAGAGTGAGCCCTAACTGCTGACTATAGCACGAGGCTATACTAGTGTGACGCGCTAGCGGCTAGCTGAGTGTACAAACAACCAGGGATTAAACCACTGCCTATACATTCATGAGACATGACCTAGTGAAAGGCTGTCGCCGACTAGACAGAACACTGACAAGGTCACACAAACAGACAGGACCACAGTGTATTCCAACGATGAGACTCCAGGCTACAAGTAACGGATGGAAGATACAGGATGGTGGTAGTCAGTGTGTAAGCGTAAAAGGAGATAAGTAAAGGATGTTGTCTTAAATATGAATATTGAGGCTGACTAAGCTGCATCAATGCGGCACGGATAAACACCATGTGAGGATGGCCATCCTTACACCTAGGAGACTCTAGTAGTCCAGAGATGACTTGTGACGGAGCTAGGGAGGGTCTAGCAGATGGATATCTACGATAGAGGTGCAGCTAGAGGACAACACCTTGAGCTAGGAAGCTTGGTGCAGAACCCGGTGGCACTATCTAATCTCTAGATAAGTGACTAGGCAGCGATAGGCGGAACAACCCGACTAGCGACCGGCTAGGGCTTTGACAAAGACATACCACGACATAAGAGATGAAGCAACACGAGGCTGGTGCCTGATCTGGACAGCTAGGGCGAACAGAATAACTAGCAGGCTATTGGAATGGAGCTAGGGAGAATCATACAGCCTGGACCGATGACCGGAGGGCTGATCGATGTTCTGACCAATGAGCTATAACCATTTGATGTCGGTCGCAACACTGCATCATAGATGTAATAGATTGATGGATGTTCTGACAGAGTAGAGATGACCTAGACCATCGGCTGCATCGCCAGTTGGTCCAGAAGTGGTGCTTGGCATAGACGGAGGGCTGAGGATCAATTGATATACCCACGGTTGAACACTAGCTGGTCAGCGAGGCTGACCAGTCCCAAAACCTAACGGCAGTTGTCTCATTGGCTGACCATATTTCTTATCATCTAATATTCCTTATTGTATTATTCAGCTCTCTTTTCACATGTAACTCGTAGTATGAAAGGGAGCACAGAAACAGACTAGGGTCTAAGAACATTACCACCCCAGACTTTGGATGAAGCTGGTGCTGGTGGACTCAGGCTGCTAGTGGAGGTTGGTACCAAACTTCACTTGTAATAGTCTTTATATTGGAATCATTAGACTGTGGACTCTGGAAACAAAACAAGGGTGTTCTCTTCGAGACCCAGCTGCAGTTGGCGCTAGTGACTTTGCCTTCACCCCAACAAGACAGAAGCTCTGCCGTAGTGTGTTGGACCACTTGCTAGGTGGATTGTGTGTTGGCTTGAGCCCACTAAGAAGAAGATGGACTAGGTGCCCCCACCTCTAGTTTGGCTATAACTTGTCAGTTACTTTGCCTTCACCCTGATAAAGGTGGAAGCTCTGTTGTAGTGTGTTGGGTCGCTAGCTGGACACTTGTAGTGAGCTAGTGCCGCAACGGTTTGCAGCAGCTGTGATTAAATTTTGCCACGAAATTGTACATCATGAAAATTAATTTTCTATACAAATTGCTATGAACTTCTCAGCTACCCGAACAGGGTCCCAAGATTAATCTTAGACTTGGAAGATTAAATCTGATGAAACTGAATCATAAAAAAGTGGCTGCAACCAGATTTGAATAAGGAACCTTATGAGAATGGTTATGCCAAAGGGTAGGTTATAACCACTACACCAAACAAGATATACTAGAAGGCCATCGCATCTTGTACATATCAAGCACCCTGGAAGGGAAAAAAGAGAAATATCTTTTTAAGTCCGTTTCATGTTGTGCATGTTGTGGAGAGTATGCGTGATTGCGCTACTGTACTATTTTGACCAAGTTTTCAGGTTTTCAGGTGACACATGATGCAGCCCACTGAACTGAACCACTGGTCACAATGCCATTGAGATTTTCTGAAATAAGCTCAAAAATGCAAAATTCAGGAACTCTAGATTGAATTTTTTGCGAAGATTAAATCATCCTTGCTTTGAGTTGAGTATGGGCCTTATGGTCTAGTGATAATACCTTGTGCTTTTCCGCAAGCACTATCATAATGTTCCTTGTTCAAATCTGGTTATGGGCACTTTTTATCATTCAGTTTCATCAGATTTAATCTTATAAGTCTAAGATTAATCTTGGGACCCCGTTTGGGTAGCTGAGAAGTTCATAGCAATTTGTGTAGAAAATTAATTTTCATGATGTACAATTTCATGGCAAAATTTAATCACATCTACTGATATCACTGAGTGCTGATAAAAGCAGAAAGGTTCCTGTTCTTGGTTAAGGAATAGGTCGTTAAGGAATAGGTCGGTGGTCAAGGAGAGTCTTGCTGTTTGAGACTTGAAGTCATTTGGAGTTAGCCTCAGTGTCCTTAGGTTGCCTAAGGTGAGGGTTTTCACAAACCTACAAACCTCTGTCCTGGTGTTCTTGACCTAGTGGTCCAGCCATCTTGTATCCACCCCATATAAACACACCCCTGGACCATCCCTAGGTTCCTAGCAGTGTTGTTGTTGGCGGTTTCATATTGCTAGTACATTGTAGAGTGTGTTGTTAGAAGCCTATAAATCAAACTTGTGTTTGTTCAAACCTGCTGGTCACATACTACGGCCTGGACTCGAACTCACAAAGAGAAGCACTTGGATCTTTAGAGGTAGATTGGTTGTGGTTGGTTGTTTTGGGTGTTTTTTCGCAATACCTATCAATTAGCTATTCCGAGTCGTATAAAAGGTGCACCATTTCAACACGATTCAAGATGCAATATATCAACTCCAAACACTATAATCCTCGTGCAAGTTCGGGGTTCCAATCCAGTATAGATGGTGGCAATTTGAACCTTAGTTCTCTTTTATCGAAAGCAAGACTTGTAGGTCTACAAGACGTATAGATAAACTGCTCAAGACTGTTCTAGGCGCAATTGCAGATAGATTTTATGTTCAATGTTTTTGTATAATATGGGTCTAGGTTTGGAGGTTGTACTCCAGCATAAAATGCAAGTGATCCTTATGATATTCCAATCCTAAATAGTATCCACAGTTGCTAATCTTTACAAGATTATGCACCAATTGTCAAATCCGATCTGTTTTCTTATATTCCATGTGTCCATTCCATTTATCCAATATGTCCATGCATAGCTTATAAAGATCCAAATCCAACACAGAAAATATTTTGGGGGAATACAAATGAAACTTGGTATAGCTTCTGAGTGTCTCTGAATGAATTCCCACTCGACCAGTTAAGCACAAAGCCTAGTAGCTTCACATCCAACAGGTGGGGTGTGATTCACTGGCCTCCTACTCATAACTATCCACTCAAATACTTTACAGGAATCTAAATATAAATGAAACCAATACAAACACACGGCAAGGTTCAGGGTATATGACTAGTGGTATGGCAGCTAGCCAAAGAACTCCTGTCAGATATCAGAGATTAGTAAAAACAAGGTGGATTTACAAGAATCATCAGTGAGCTGACCGTTGCAATGAGTAAAGATCTGCATCACTTAAACCGATCGTGATGGGCCGACTTCCTCACCGGCTCACCGTTACCCTCCTCGATAACTATCCATCCACCTCCTCCTTGAACCGTTTGATTGATTTGCCTGAAAGCTGTGATAGCCGTTGCCCCCTCAGTACCTGAGTATGGTTTCTTAGTCAATCAATAGATTGACCGAGCTCCACCTTCTCTCGGCAGTCCTGAAGACACTAGATGATGTTAAGCGGTAAGTACTCTTATTCTCACAGATGTTCCCTTGTAATATGCCTTTAGTCAGGGATGTGCAGTAGCCCCAATCTGTTTCCAGGATGGTTGGGCACTTTCTGTGGTTGCTCCATTAGCGACTTCTTACGTCAACCCTTTACCAGGGCCGTTGTCCAGTGCCTCTCTAATGGTCTGAGACACATTATATCCCTTTTAGCTAACTGCCCAGGCTGGCATTAGCCCTTGTGAGGTAATGTAGTGTAGTACATTATAGTACATTGCAATTCGAATGATTTTGAATAAATGCTTGGATGCCCCAGTACTAGGTATTGGCACGGGTCGGGGATGACCTGGCCGGGTCCAGGTCGGGTCCGAGCCGGGTCAGGGTCAGGGTCTCAGAAATTTAACCCGGCAACCCGGGTTTGACCCATCGTTGTTGACATTGACGCCTGTTCATTGTCGCATGTGGTGGTGTGACCTCGGAACTCTCCAACCTCCGATGACCACTACCGCATCCGTTCAGCCCGCACACATCTTTGACATGTAGTCCCCGCCTTCCCTGAAAACTGCGAACCTAGACTCATACTTTCCCCTGGAAACTCCCCTGGTTTATTCCTTTCCTAGGTTTCTCCTTGTAATTGACCCTGTCTTGTCTCCTGCCACACCACGATCCACTTCACTTTGCCCAATTTTGGTTTAATTTCTACCAGCTCAAAAAATTTTCTCGCTGCTTGCAACGTAACTACAAGCTTACCATATAATCCTAGCTAGTTCACCGTCAATTAAAACGAACATTTCCCCTCACAGCTCAAGTTGAATCATCTGCACCCTTGCCCACGCTCTCTTGTGTCCCCTGTCGCTCTTGAGCCAGCTTCTGCAATTTTTTTTAGCTCCACTCTCGGCCACAAATAATGCTGAAAAAGGCTAAGGCCAAATCCTCCACACATGCAGAAGCCCGCCCCGCCAAACGTTCACAGTGCGATGGTCCTGGGAGACCTTGGCGCGGCTACGATGGCTGCCTTGCCCCCTGTCACGACTTTTTCGCGGCAAAATCCCCCAACAACCTGAACGGGCGCCGCACAAGGCCTTTAGTCAGGAGGAGCTCAACTCTTGGCAGCAGAGCATTCGGATGAAGAGCTAGATGACGGAGGATTGGAACGATCGGGTGATGATTATGAAGAGGATGAATAGTTAGCATCATTTTGATGTCTTTCTACTTCTGAAATGGTGCTTAAAAAATGTCTTGACGCCTTAATTTGGAGGGCTTAATTAAGGCTTCTTAAGAATCCGGAGCCTTAATAAGGCCTTAAGTAATGTTGAATACTACATTTTGTTACCCAAGTCCTACAGGAAGAGCGCCATCATGGTACCAACAATGCAGGAGTACAGTGCTATGACACTCGCGAGTTTTGCACTAAGAGCATCAGCACCGCTGCTCTGACCATTTACCAAGAAAATTGGAAGTGCAAAGGAGTCGAATTGGATGTTAATTTCGGTACCAGTCTCACTTCCAGCATTTGGAGAAGCACCGATATAGACCAGTTTGAGTGTATGATCCGTCTCATTAGCCAATGTAGGCGGAACCATACGCAATGGCGGGAACTGACTCGGCATGCATTGAGGAAGCACGAGTTGACCACCTGAATATGTGTCGATTGTGGTGGTCGTATTGAGACCATCGAGAATGACCGAGAAGACACCACCATGGCTTGATGTCACCGTATGAACCATGACGCTTGGACCTAGAAACCATTTAGGAGCTCTGAATTGGCTTGAGAGGACGTAAATACCTGAGAAATGAAAAGAAATTGATGCATTTAACTGAGAAGTTGTCCATATCGCCGAGCTGGAAGAGCAAGAAGGGGGATTCGTGGTCTTCTTCCAAGCCGTAAAAGGATAAAATACGATGTCATCGCTTTCCGTGATGACTGGGGTGGATACTGGCAGAAATCCCGTCGCAGCTGAAGGATACGAGGTAGCCGTTACGCCGACAGCGTCGATGCAAGAGATGAAGTTCTGGGCAGTGTAATGGAAACAAACGGTTCCAACAGCTAACCAACACGTTAGGCAAACGAGCATACTTAACGGTGTGGTTAGAAATCACGCACGACAGCATACACCGTCCATCTCTGGAATGTTGCAGCTGACTGATCTTGACTAAGAAACTAGCGAACCGAAAATTGTTGAGTTGCTCACGTAGGTAGGAATCATTACATGGCTGTCCGTTGAAGGTAGATAACAAATCCTGGCTCAGATCCTCGCAGGCAGGAATGCCTCTTTTGAAGTTGCAAATGTCTCTGTAGAAGCCTGTTAAATCTCCACTCCATTACCACGAATATTTTTTTGGTGTCACGCACCCCGATCGACAGCACGATGATCCAGGACCGCAGGGAGTGAAATTTTCACTACATGTGGTGTTTCTGGAGTTCTATGATGCCATCATTAGTGAACCCGCTCGCAAGCTCAAGCAAAGACGCACCGCAACATCTGCTGTCGAAACGATCCACAGAACAGTGAGAATATAAGGGACTCGGAGGTCTCATAGACGGCTGAAGGCTACGAGATAGTCGCATTGAATTTCGAAAAGAACAGCGCGGTATGGCTTTAATAGTTTCCTGCGAGTACGTATTGTTTTCCGAATTTGGACAGCCGAGATGAAACAATCGCAGTACTCGGATCTTTCCGTAGAAGTTCTCGCCCTCCTCCACATTAATTAACCGTTCCATTGAAATTTAGTGCACAATTTGTTAGGGACTTGGTTTATCCCCTTGATGTTTATCACATCTCGCTCTTCCTGCGCTGCTGCTCGAAAGTTTACAGCTGTACTGATTGTCTTCCCCATCAGGTTCTGTAACGCTGTAGTAATACTGTAGTATTGCTGTCTGCCGATCCACGCGCAGCCCCGCCGACAGAATCGTTAGCTTCTGAAATGGATTCCACAGCCACGCGCCCAACGCGCGCCATTCATTTCCCACCGACTCGAGGTGATGAACGTATGCCGCAGATTGCTACCACAAAATTTTGAACTGCGCCCGGAATTCAAATCTCGATTGGGAATCTTCTAGGCGGTAAACAAGGCGGGGCGGAGGCATATCTTGTCTTCCGGAACCTCGATTATCGAACACTGGCACTCGATATAATTCATTTTCGGGGAAGATTGTTGCCCCTGATGCTGCTTTCAGGCGTGTAAGTATGTCCCTTGATTCTTGGCATGTGCCGGATAATGCTATTGCCACCGTGGCCAGGCCACAACCCGAATCTTTAAATAAAACATCCGAGACGCCAGAGTCCGAGTCAACGTTTGGGGCCGCGCGCCTAGTTGCAAAGTGCCAAATGCCTTTGGAACTAAATTTACCAATCGGGTGCAGTACTGAATCAAAGCTCGAACGTTCAATCAGACACATGAGAGGAGTAGTTAGAGGTAGGTTAGGTCGTGCGGGTGTGACTTCGCCCGGACTTTGCACAATCGCGGAGAAATCTGGCCCAACGGCCTCAGATCTGGATAAGCCATACACACGAGCAGCACATGTGCCGTCTTCCACTCCTGCATGGTAGAAATGGCACAGATGCCACGCACCAAGGGTGCGATAGTTCCTATAATGGCCCGAGAATCGCAAGGTCTCCACCACACGGAACTTGTGAACTTGTTAATGGCTTTCGAGTGTGTTATCTTTTCCATCATCGTGTCCTCCTCGACTCTCACCACGATTTTGTTCTCCTTCCGTCTACTCACATGATTTGGCTTTGGATGCTAAAATTGCTATCTATCGAATTTATACCAGCATATTTCAGTGGATACAAGGACGTAGGTATATTTGGAGAACATATCTCTCACCAGGTAATTTTTTTTGGCATCTAAAACGCTCAATCGGACGACGATCTCGAAGGTCTTGCACCATACCAGCATTTAGCGGCCGACGGCCGACTTTTTTGCCGTCCCGTACCGTCATCCCTCGAAAAATGGCCGCCTTTATGACGGGCCGCAACCGTGGCTCCCTAGAAGGTTTGCAGCCGTTGCCGTTGGCGGGACGGTGTGCATCCCTACTAGTAGTCTTGATCGTATCTGCATCGCATCGATTCAGATGAATAGCTGCGAAGAGAACCATTGAAATGAAAGTGCGGCCGGACCGAAGGCACGTGTTTAACACGATTTACGCTTGCCACCGGAGAATGGCGCACGTCTGCTGCGCACGTTGTCCAGAGAACATTTGGTTGGCCTGTTTAATTTGGAACAGTGAATGGTCAGTATTGGTCACAATCAAGTCACATTCGATGACACTGTCTTCGAACTCAAAACCCGGGGCGATGGGCTGCTCTCGCAAGGTCATCTCCGCTCGCGAAAGAACCCGACTTGCACATTTCCGCGCACATCGACTTCGAGGTTAGCAGACATTCTTTATGGTGGTGTTTACGCTCAAGTCAACCGCATCTCCAGCTTTCATCCCCTTATAGTCTAGTTCGTCATTTCCCCTTCGATGATGGACGACTACGCGAAAGTTTATAACGCTCTTCCTTCGATCAATGAAGCGCGGGATATATTCTCTGCCAACACTCATATTATACCCCAACTTCGTCCACTGCTTCGAAAGTTCGAGGGGAAATTTGGCGTATGCCTGGTTCACCGTCACTGCACGATTCTCGATGAGGAGCGTATGGTGGCAGACGGGCCAGTGACTGAGCCTCTCATCACGGACAAGTGCCATCCCATCCGCTGGCTCAAAACCGGAGAGCCTTTCGAATTCTCACTACAACCCACCGAATGTCCTCCCGACTCCCTTCTCTCGGAGTTTCGTCAAATTGTGGGCGAACCGTCCGTTCTGGGAATATTCTATGTTCCAGAAGAGGATAGGAAGCGTCCTCGCTACGGATTCGAGCACACTCGAGGGAGAAAGAATATCATGCGCTATGAAAATGTCGTCCACCACCGCTTGGCGTCTCTCTGGAGACAATCTAGGCCCGCTGGATAGCTGTGATGTTTGCAAGAGTTCCAGCCACGGTGAAACTTGCTTTACATCTTCATACCCCCTGCATTCCTCATTTGCATCGCCTCATGCCGACAATCTGATTCTTACGGACAAGCACGATGCTGACACTTGCGACAAGAATCTCTCACCCACTATCCTCGATTTAACCTCAAAGACGCTGACTGCTATGCAGCATTGTGCGTCATTGTTGCCTCGTATGTGCGTGCTCGTGACACAGCTCGACGACGGCTGCGTCAGATGGAATCAGACGAAGTTGGATGTCCCTGTGGACGCAATCTACACGAGTGCGACCAAGAGCCTTCTGGAGTCTTTGACGGGAACGTCAGCGGACATCGACGATTTGTACATCTCCATCGTCTCTCTCGCGTCTACCCGGGAACAGTTCAAGTCTCACGGAGTGCGCCTTAGAGACATGGAAGAGGTTACTATCGCAGTTCAACTTCATATCCTGGACGCACAGCTCGCCTTACTTTCGAAACAAGTTTCGGCTGTGGGAAAACAGATGGACAGGTTCCCCAGCGTAGACCCCGCTGCGACCAGACTCAGAGAGTGGTCCACACAGTTTGCGATGGTAAGCAACCAAGTCCATGTTCTGGACGGGATGGTGAGGAGTGTCCTTGACATTTCGTCGGGGTTGATCGCTTCCTTCAAAGAGGACACGGGTTAGCCTTTCCGTTCTTTGATGAACAACCCGAAATTGATCCGCTTTTCCAGATCTGTCGACAAATTATGCGTGAAAGGAGGAAATCAGCTTTGAATAATGTTCATGTCGTCCTTGTAAACACTTTAGGGCATCACCGAAATCCTGTTTTGTAAAATTGAATGAGACTGCAACGCTTTTACCTCATGTCGAACTCGGTTTCCTGTAATCTGGCGCACACGAGGTGAATTACACTGAGTGTAAATGGTAACACGTGTTGTCTAGTTCCTATATTAACGTCAGATATTCAAGCGTATGTCTCGATACTCATCCATGAAACCGGGGCTCACTGCAAAGCGGGGGCTTAGCCTCAACGGCAAACTGACACGTTTCTGGTTACTTTCGATTCTCTTTGTGACCATCGTCACCATCATTTTCATCGTCGGAGTTTCACATCTTATTATCAAACCTCTCAACGTTGTGACTCCTCCAAAATTAATTTCCTCTGAAGACGCTTCTGTGAGTTGTCTCATCTTTCCTACCGAATCTGACTTTTACTGTTCGAAATAGCTGGCTTTTGCAGTGGAAATTGCATCTGTTGATCCGTTGGAAAGAATACTCATACTTGATTGGTTTCCTGTATTGCCGAATGGCTGCACCAATGCGCCGTCGTTTGTTGCAGATATCTTCATCAATGAGTGAGAATCATTGTCACTTCTTTCCGCGCTTTATATTAAGTGACATTTTGAATAGTGGCTATCTCGACAGCACAAGTCCAACGTTCAAGACCTTACCACCCTATCCTCCCGTATATCAATACAACAGTACTGCGGTCTGTTATGTGAACACGGGACCACTTTATCCTACATTCAGAATGGTCTCGAAAATCGTTGGCGCGAACCCTTTGACTACACCTCTCAGCGGAAAATCGCAATCAAGCTTGCAGCAATATCCGTTTGACGTTTATTATGCGCCAGTTTATCTTCAAGCTGTCAATCATGACACAGGAGGATATATTGCCACTCGCATTACAAGATCTTTTGGAGCCGCAGTGTATGGTGATTGTGCCTGATATATCCCGTCTGATCCCCAGCAGGAACTTTGATTTAGATGTTATTTACAACATACCTTTCCAAACAACTGCGGAGGGGCGGCCCAGTGTTCTGTTCGTTTTGGAAATCCACAGATCGATCGCGACCAAATTCTTCGTCATTGCTATCGCGACAACAGACTGTGAGTCACTCAGCCATCATTTCAATTTGCATTCCTAAGAAATTCCCACAGGGCTGGTAGCGACCGCCTTCATAATAATATGTGCATCGACCGCTGTATTTCATCAGCATCACCTCTACGCGGAGCTATTCGTTCTTCCTGTGGGTGCCGTATTTGCTCTGACGTCGGTCAGAGCCAACTTGCCTGGAGCACCTGTAGGATTCGGTACGCCGGTTTTCTTTATGTGGGTAGATTGTGACCTAATGCAGCGAAAAGGTGCAACACTGGGTACTTTACCATGCTTCCCCTATTTCTATTGCTATAATCTTCCTTCCAGATCTGTACTCAATTCTTCCGACCCTCGTTATTATGGCCTGTTGCGTGAGTGAACACCGTTGTTGTGTCAGGGTCCTAGGAAGGATTCATTCCTGTTCTGTCAGAGCTTTTATCTCTTGATGTTTGTTCTCGCCCAAAGACTAAGGGGACACCAGATACAATATCACAACTGGGAATTCGAGTACCTCGCCAAGCATCCGAGATGACAGTCGTCTTCGGGTAAACACCCCAACTAAACCGGTTCGCATGCAGCGTGGGATCCCCCTTTCATCGATTTTCTGGCTGACATCCTTCACAGAGCAATCAAGGAATGGCGTCCAACGTATCTCTCAGCTTGCCTCCAACCATCTTTCATGTGAACGCAAGCAGCAGACAAGTTGCTTCGATGGCAGGAGATGAAACGGTGACAGGAGCGGATTATGCTTCGTCTTGTGATGGCATGAAAGGTTTCTGCCGTCGTCGTAGTGACAGGCAGCACGTCCCAGTCGACGTCCAAGACGTGAATGAATGGAGTCTACATGGTGACTTGGAGGAGGAGGGCCGCTGTGATGCGCGGCCAATTATTTACCTTGATTTCTCTTATGATGAAATCGCTTTTACGAGGACCCCGCTTTAACGTTTAGATTTTGGTATTGAATTGCGGAAATTTCTTCGAGTACTTAATATGCCCGGAAGTAACGAGTTCGCTGGCGGCCGCTGGCCACCGGTGGCTACTGGCGGACACTGCCGTACAGTTTTTGTTGCTGTAGCACATTGAGTTGACCGGTAATCATCGATCACCGCCGGAACCCGACCTCGCCTCCATCTACCACTGGTTTCCGGTGGACCCTCGCCGTATACTGCTGGAGGACGGTGAGTGCATGTTTCACCTCCATGTGGGACAGTCTTGGCAATATCCACCAATCACCAGCGGAATACACCGGACCAACGTATCTGTTCCAGACCCCCCTGAGTTCCAGTGGTTTTCGCCAGAACTCGCTGTAGACCGCTGGAAATTTCTGGATGCTGTGCATTTTGTGTTTCAGGTACCACATGGAATGCAGTCAAATAACAAGCCTGCTTTATACCGAGCCTTATCGCTGCGAGTTTTTCTTCGTCTTCTGTGCTTCCTGCCATGTCGGCGTCTCCCAACGATTCCCTTCAGCTTTCTGAGCGTCCTCTCGACAAGAAACTTGTCTCTGAACTCCTGGATATTGCCAAGGCCATGAATATCGACACCGCTAAGCTCCAGAAGCCCGACATTTTGAAAGCAATTAAAGTGCGCATTTAAACTCATCCGGGACTCGCAGATGATCCCCATTTGCTCCCTCTTGTCGGGCATTGTACGGCGCCAAAGGCTTTGGGAAAGACTAGCGCTGGCAAGGCGACCGAGGAGGAGATGGAGGCCTCCAAGCCCAAGGAGCCGACAACTGGGTATAATTCATCTTCATCCACCTGATGTTCTTCTGAGGTTCTCTTGTCTGCAATGCTAAAAGAGCCCTCCTTGAGCACAAGGTTAAGACTGACCCCCTGCTTAGTACAAAATGCTCTAGCCAGGTGGACCCAATGGTGACGAGATTTGCGGAGCCAGCGGATACAGAGGACGGTGAGTTATATGGTATTTGATCTCACCTCGTTCCTACCCAGTCTAATACGTTCCAGTTTCGGGTTCGAGTGATTCCGACAGTCCTCTGCAGTCGAGGGACCACTCTCTCGAACCCGACCAGAAAGCCAAGAAAGGGGAACAAAAGCATGAATTGTCCGGTGAGGAAAATGGAGGTGTTCTTGCGACGGCAATGTCTCACGGATGTGTCAAATGTACACACATCAAGTGTTATCACTCGGATTTGATTAATGAAAGAGTTGTCCTTGGAGCCGACCTCGATGATGTCGCTGGCATGACTGCCTCAGCAAACAACAATAATGTGGGTTCATTTGCCAATCTATACGTTGTATGTGCTGATTTTTATTTTCCAGCCCCCAAGTTAGCCGCTGATGATGCTGTAGACCAGTTGGGCTCGCCTCAACAACAAGCAGCGCCTCAGGCGGGAACACCTCGTGGATATATCCGCTTGGCAGTAATGGACGGCAAGACCATTCAACATTGTGTACGCTTTTTCAGATATATTTCCCTTTGAACATTTATCGTGCCTGTCTACAGAAATGCGCGTTACATTTGTGCGAAGGCCCGCTGGTGAACTACAAGAACGGTTGATTTTGTCAGGTCCATCTCGACTTGGCCAACCTATGCGGGGTTATTCCCTGCGGCCATCCCGTTCACCAGCCTGGGGCGCTGACTTGCGACAACCAGTTGCACATCGCGTGGCAGCAGCAGTACAATAACAGACTCTCATGTCTGTCCTTCCCCGGCATACAACCAGTTATCCATCGCCAACAAACGGCTGCCGACAACAGCGGAGTCATTCTCGCCCTTTGTGTTGAACTTGGCCACTTGTAGACACCCCGGGAGATCAGGTTGTCCCTACGTTCTGGGCGAATTCAACTTACTGCTTGCAGACAGTACAGTGGGCATGTGGCTTTCCTATCGGCTGGGTAAATGCTACCGTCAAGTTTGTCATGAATCGTCCGGGTTCTACTTTTTCGCGCAACGTGTCTGTATGGATACAGACACGTCTTAGCGGCACGGGACTCTCATGACACCACCACACGTGACCTTCTCACGGTTGAAACCCGGCCTCGGATTCTAAAGCTGCAGACTTGGGGAGTCTGCGCCACGGGATACAGAAGACGTTAGGGACTAGGAACCTGTACAGGCGGACCCTAGTCCCTGGACGCACCAAGGGCTGACATAGAAGCGTACACGAAGTACAGGAGTGGTTGCAAACCCGATCGGGGTTTTAAACCACTGGATACAATGACACTTAGGACTAGGAAACCCGAACGTCGGGTCTCCTAGGTCCACCGACACCACAGAAACCAACACAGAGGAGTCCAGGAGCATCAGCATTAATGCTCCTTAATGCTACGGTGCAGGAACTGATCGCGATTGACTGTGATCGCTTTAATTCATTAGAAGCCTATATAAGCACGGTAGAATCTCCATGTACAGTAGATTCTACCTCGTCTAATCTCAGGCTTCTACCTTGGCTTGACATAGGCATTGTCTCCACCCTGCCCCGCTTCCTTCACACCATACTACGGGTTGTATCCACGCCCCGGGTTGTATACCTGAGTGGATATCACACCCTCTTCAACTCGTTCTGGGTTCCGCCTCGCATCCTGACCTATGACATATGGTCTCCTAGGGAGGACGCCGTACGACTGGTCCTACTGCTCGGGGAACACACGAGCTATTAGCGTCTATCGGGTTTATCCTGGTTGGGGTTCTTGTCGGGTTACTCGCTGTTTAGCCGACCCAGAGGCCGTTGCTGACAAAGTTCTCGCCATTCTGGATAGAATTTGGCTGGACCACCCTGAATCAAAAGTCAGTTTTGTTGCATACAATGATACTTGTAGTCTTCTTCGACACATCATCAAGCAAGATCCCCACAGTGCGTGGCTTTGCACGACTAAATTTGTGGTGGATGCCTGGCATTATATCAGGCACTGCACGACAGATATTTTGTGTCACTTATGGTCCATTTCTCCATTTCTTGTTCCTCCGTGCACTCTTGTAGCTTGCTCACCTTTTAATATAGGTGCAATCTGGCACTAACAAGTGGCTCCCAATCCGATTTGATTCTTGTTGAAGAAGATGCGAATGGGACAAAACATCAAAGCCGCACATTCAATACCGAAACTGCTGAAGAACTCAACTTGTGGTTGAATGGTTTTGAGTCGCAGCTACGCCAGATGTCGGATGTTAACTATGATTTCTTCATTCACATCTTGATGATGATTTACGTGGAACAGGTAATGAATGAAATCATTGTATTTATACTAGCTTTGCAGGCCGTTTATGGCCTACGTAACTAGTCTGCCACAATATCTACACTATGTATGGTGTCCAAGAGATGTATGGTAGGAAGCTCCCGCCCATTTAAGGGAGTTTGCGGGGTAAAACCCGTAGGAGACTACCACGTGCGCGATGTGCACACTACGCCACAGTTACCCCGTGGCACATCAGACTCTCCCACGGCCAAGGCAGCGAGTAGGTATTAGTGATGTGGCAATGTGGACAGTACTTGGCAGATGTATTGTGTTGTGTGGTGAATAGAATAGAAGTAGGGGGGGGGCGGTGTGTTCCGAGTAAGGTGCTGGGGAGGGACAATGGTGGGTCCCGGTGCAGAGAGAAAGAAGCAGAGAGGGGATAGAGGGGAATGGGAGGCATAGGAGGAGGGACGAGATGGGGCATATGGGTGCATGCCTACAAGGGAGGGAGATCATAATGGCCGGTCAATGGTGTGGGTAGAGGGAAAGAAAGATGACTGGAATGGGTAAAAAAGCAGGTGGATACCAAAGATCTGGGTCTTTCAGATGAGTTCTGGGTAGAGGCAACTGGGTGACTGATTGATTGTCCTATCAATAGTTTGCTTAATCATGTTTGAATCCAAGAAGTTGGATGGTCACGACGATATCAAGGCCAAACTGTGGCCACAAATGGAGTCAATTGAGGTGGCATAACAGCTGCTCCATCCTTGCTATTTGATGCAAACTCAGAGTTGCCAATTCAGAGACCAGGATAACCGCTGATACATGATGAGAAGGATCACACTCAATCCACTCAGCACAACAGCGATCTGCATCTGAGTTTCTGTCCACCCACGTACTCCTCAAGATGGGGTCTTCCATCAGTGTGAGGGATGGCAGACCATGTCACTGAAAGAGGACTAGGAAAAAAATGATCATCGGGGTTTATATAGGTTGAGGGAATGCCACCATCCTGCTCATTGTTGTGGCTGCAGGGGAACCCCCGCTCCAGCCGCTTTTCCGGCCGCTTCTTCGGCCACTTTCACTGCTCCGGACAGTTTTCCGGCCACTGCCCCGGATACTCCTGCGCCCATCCATTCGTCTGTCCAACCATCCGGGACATCCGTCCGCTCTTGCTGGCACGTGCTATGTGATCAGGTCCAAGATCACTGTAGATACCTCTGGACATGTGCTACTGGGTAGTTACTGATTAGTATATAAGGTTTCACCTAGTGTGGGAATCCTCATCCTTTCTTCTCTTCAGATTCCCCAGCTAGGTGTGTAGTATTTCCGCTCCAGTATTCTAGTGCCCATATTTATTCTTTGGCTTCCCCCGCTAGTTTCCACACCCCGTGCCGAGCTTAAGGTTGCCCTCATAGTAGCCCATTTTCGCTTTGACAGTGTGTTGTCACCCAATTTCCTCTTTGAGATACAACGGGTGAAGTTTAATACAGCGCTTTGATCACTTTCAACGGGCACTTTGATTCTTTGATTCCCATTATCTTCCAGTGAACTTCATTGGATTCCAATGGAAATCAGCAGAGCTGATGACGGCATGCACCAGTGAGAACCATTCAAATACACCAAAAACCATTAGAATCTGCTGGAATTTGATGGGTCAGGCGCAGAGCATTTCCATCGAAGTCTGGTGTGGGTTGGCAAATTCCAGTGAAAGCCAGTGGAGAGAAGGCAGAAAAAAATTCAGTGATATCCGGAGGAAGCCAGTGGGAGGAATTGGGGTCCCAGTGGAAGCGCGATGCTCGGCAGTGGCAGCCGCCATCAGCCAATGCTGTCCAGCATATATTACTGATTTTTTCGACTGCCGTTGAAGGGCAACACCACCATGCACTCTGGAAATTTTGTTGTACCAGAGTCACTGAAAATGTTCCTGAGATTTGAAGATCTGTTAACAGAATAAGCACTCTGTAAACTAGACATTTCTGGGGTAGTTTTTATTTTACTGAAACTATGACTGAGGATTGGGCCTCTTCGAGGCGGGAGCTGAACCTTTATGTTGAAGTCGAAGAGTGATTTTTTATGATATCTGATTCAAACCGGAGCAAATGGAGCATGGGACTGATTATGGCATTCTTCCTTTACTGCTGCTGCAATGTACTCAGACTCGTCAGCGTCTCAAATTCCTCGGCACATTCAATTCAAGACACAATACTGTCTATTTCCACTGCTACTACAGGGTTCAGATTCATTATTCTACAAGGGCTGGCAGGTTTTGGCTTGTGCGTGCAGTGCACGACATAACAGTGTGTTATTCAACAGAAGAGAGGCTTGCAAGACTGCGGGACAGCCGGGAACATTCAAAGACGAGGAGGGTAGACACAGCTACAGTATCAACACCTTGTGGACCAGGCATCGATGAGGGGGTAGATACCCACCAGGGACACCCAAGGTCACTGGTGGGGAGAACGAGGAAGAGTCCACACTGGTGCTTCCTCAGAACACTGGCGCGACAAGTGTGTCTGGAAATATGGTAATCAGCCCGGAATACTATCAGAAAGGAGTTAAAACGCACTAGTGGAAGATGGTGGTCCAGATTCTATGGTGCTGCTGGTTGAAAGTGTGGGGTGACGAAGATCCAGGGACACACCAGAATTTAGATACACTACAAGCCTAGGTGCAAGAGACACAGCTATTAGCAAAGTTAAACCAGTCCAAGCCAAGCAGCAGGTCAGGAGCCAGAGAAGCACTGAAGCAGCTACAGGGACATTGTTCAAGAACATTGAGATGACTCTGAGATTGCACGGAAGTGTCAGGACCCCAGAGGCTTGAGAGTTGCGTGTACGGAGCCCAGAGTTAATCACCCAATCCAGAGAAACACAGGAGGTTGCGGCACGGCCGTTAAACCCAGTGGATATGGGCACATTGCAGAAGGTAGCCAGGGAGGACATAGAGGAGAAAGCAGAGATTCATGCGCTGGCAAGATCAGTGATGTCGGGGATGTGTCCGATGATAACAGATGCTATAAAGCAGAAATGACTAATGTGAGAAAATGAACAAGAGTCCTTCTTCGGACTCCCGCATCAGGATTCAAGTTGGTAGGATCACACCCTGTTGTATTCTGGTTTATCTCTGTCTATTGGCATATTTCTTTTCGGTTTTCTTTCATTTTTCGGCGACCAATGTTGCAGATTAACACTGCCTTACCACATCTATTTGTACATGTAGCAAAATTGAGGCTGAAGCCCAAGTTCCCTCGGTAGCCAAACCTAAAGGTCTAGCAATAAGTGTCAGACTTGGTAATTCCACGGCTGATACTGTAGCATTTTGTTCAATTTGCGGGGCCTGTGATGCGTGACACCCATTCACAAACTGTGGTTTTTGCGAATTGGCTCGAGGGACCATGACACAGAAAAAAATTCGTGTTTTTGCCCAAAGTACTGAGACTTACCACCAAGACCTAGGCAGAGCTCATTTCTCACTCAAATAGGTGCATGCTAACGACAAAGATGAGGATCTTGCTGTACCTGGGTTCTAGTACTTGTAGTTCTCACCTTCGTAAATAAATCCAGTCTGGGTCCCAAATCTAATGGTGTGAATAACAAGTGTCAAGAGAGAGGTAGAGGCAGAGCCAGCTTGCTGTCCAATGTGGCAGTCATGTGGGAAGAAGTCTAGTCTGCTCCCGATCACGTCAGTCGTGTGAATGCTGCGGCAAATTGAACCGAGGTAAAAATGGCATTTTTCGCAGTTTTTTTTTTTCGTAATTTTGTGACTTCTTTCGCAAGTTCACGGCTGGCCTGACCCGTGACATTCGCGGATTTGGGGGCCTGTGATGCGTGATACACAAATTGAATGAAATGTTACAGTACCTTCAGTATCAGGCAGTGTATCAGTCGGCAGCCCAGGGCGGTCCAAGTGATCCAGCGGTATCAGCAACAGTCTCAAGTGCTCTGAATTGGAGGGTATTGGGAGGGCACTCATACTTCCAGTCTCAGTCAGCATAAAACTGCAGCAAAAACCCCCAGTCCCAGGAGCAATTATACTGTGGCTGGAACTGAAAATATCAGTAACATCTTTGGTCTTGCCTATACAATCAATTTGGCAGAGTGATGCCAAGGTTGATCAATTTTGGTAGAACATCTGAGTAAGACCGAATGACCAAGTTGAGACCGAAACAACCAAATGAAGACGGAATCGGGTACGTGACCCCATCACTCCGAAGAAAGCGATGTATAGGTGCCTCTGAAGATGCACCTGATACTGTCAGGATACAGGCCAGGATAAGGGCTGCAGAAATTGTACCTAATACCCAAAGAATAAGTCGGACTGAGTTGGTAACTGGTATGACCAATACCAGATGCTGTTTCTGGTAATCTGATACGCCCTGTCTCAGCCGGTGTTGTGTTGGAAATGGGATCGTCACGCGCCGCGTCGCCCGGTTACCTTACCTACCCCCCCTATCTGTTGCACAGCTTCTTCTATTTATTCGGCCTGTATCCCTGTATTTCAGTAGTCTTTTGTATCCCTCGCGCTCGTGTTCCCACACCCCGAATACACTTCCTTGCGACTCACCCTTGCATGCGACTTCGAGTTTCACAGTTTGTGTGTACTTGATATTGCGACTGATACTCTGAGTATCAGTTGCAGTATTGGGGCGACGTAAATGAAGTGTATCGGTAACACCAAAACGGTGACTGATAACAAAAGAATCAGGTAAATCTTTGGACCCATCGAGACAATAAGTATCGGTTGCCATATCTGGCAATTGCATACAGCAGCTAATTTGGATTGTTTCAGCCGTCCTTATACGCAGTGGCTGCTCGGCGGCTGTGAAGCCTCTGTGCTTCGGCGCGGAGCTCCTCACAAGACAGTAACAGATTGGGAGCTCGGGGTGAGCATCACCACAATCGCAAACCCATTCGTGGTCTTCTTGCCGATAAGCAAGGTGAGTCTGCGCTATTGCGGGACTCTAGCCTGTAATCCTGGTTAGGGGACCTGTCACCCATGGCAGGGCCACTGTGACCTGTGGAGGTGGGCAGACGTGGATACCCAGCCAGCGTGTGTGTACTTGTGGTCGTTTCACCCATGTTCGCCTTGAAGGAATGTGGTGATCATGAAGCAAGAAGTAATTGTATTACTAATCCTGTACACAAATGTAAACTAAGGCTGATCGCACTATTGTAGTTATTTACATTAAGTATAGAAATATATACAACGGTGTCACAGAGCCCCCCAGTGCGGAAGCGTTAGTCTTCGTCCATATGATCGTCCTCTTGAGGCAGGAGCATTTCTTCTTGGTTGATAATCCAGTCGATCTCCTCATCTGTCCATCAAAACTCCTCCCATTCACGGCGTCGAATTTCTTCTTCCATCCTGGGCAGTGTCTCTAAACGCTTCAGCGGAGACTTGGGAGGGACGTCCTGGTTAACGGCTTCTTGGGCTCAAGAGGGAATGGTTTCAGAATGTTCTGCTCAAGGCACGGTAGGAGGCACTCGGTGGGGTTCGTCCCAGACAGTTCAGGCGGCCATTCTTCCAACCGCATCCGGATCCGCTAGTCGCCTGGCCAAGGAAGGTGTCCGTTCCGGTGATTTTCTTGTCCGGGGAGAGTACAGCCTTCCTCGAGGCGACGGACACCGAGTTCTTCTTCCGGAGGTGAATCGGCGACGTTGGGGGCTTTCCCTTCGAGGCGGAGGGAAACGGACAGACTGACGTAAGTATTGCAGCGAAGGACTTCGTCTGTAATACAACGAGTGGAAGGAATGTTCCGAGGACCATAGTCCTGTCACGATACTGAGGCGGAGATGGACTTTGCTGTCGCCACTCAGGGAACCGAGGGACGGAGGGACTTCGCCTTCGGGTTCTTTGCGTAGGCTGAGGCGACGGGGAACACGAGTATCGTCGCTGGGACTTTCGTCCCGCTGTTACGGTCGAATCACGGGCATCCTCTACCGATCCTAGAGCTCGATGTTCCCTTGACGGAGCTCTCGGCGGCGCGGCTTTCTTGAAGGATGGGAGCCTCGGTCTTTCAGGGGCTGGAGAAGCGTCCCTTCGCGTTGGTTCAGATAGCGAAGACGCTGGCAGCCAATCACCAATGCTCGCCTCCAAGGCAGGGCCATCCTCTCAGCCTACCAAGTGTGCACGTGTCGAGTCGGAAGAGGATGTGGCCATGTGTGAGGCGGATGCAGAGGTCATTGAGTTGGATGAAGAGGGCAATGTGAATGGCACATACAATGGTGGAAGTGGTGGTGAGGAGGAAGAGGATGACGAGATACTCCTTGGTATGTCGCCATTGAAACTCAGCTCTGGCTTTATCTGACCATGGAAATCCCAGCACACATGGCAAAGAGTTTCAATAAACCCATTTATGCCTGGGCATGGCGAAAGTGCCGCTGTGCCGTTGCAAGTGCCGCAAATTGCCGCTGCAACAAGTCCAACTGCCGCTGCACTGCTTTGCACTGCCGCAGGCTGCCACTGACCGCCGCTACCAATTGTTCTTGAGCATGCAACTGCCGCGCAAATCTGCAGCAATCTCTTACATGGCAGTGCTGCTGCCGCTGGCACACATGGTCTTTTGCCTTCCACTGGGTATGGTTGCCAACACTGCTGTCGCTGCCCAATCCTCGCTCTATGTTGCCATTGTTAAAGCTCGAATCATGAACCTCTCACATATCGGGTCGTTGGTCGGATTGAACGAAGCTAACGATTCCACATTCAAACATTTATTTTTCTCGAAGCTACACTGCCTTGTCCGAATATTTTCATGAAGGAGACTTCACTGCCTTCTGCGTGGACTTGCGCTTTGATTGCGTCTTCGCCCTCGTTGCTGTCCTTGTGACATTGCTTTTCGTATGCTTCATCGGTGGTTCGTCCCTTCAAATTCCATGTTGCTCTTCCGCTTGACAGCTACTGGGATTGGCACAGTGGGTGCGGTTTGGGAGGCATCATCGTGGCGAAAGATTGGTGGCCTAAACTCTGGGTCCCAGATGGCGTGCTCCGACTTGAAATTCAGCATGCGATCTGCCGGGGCCGCCGACGAGGTTTCCCCGTTCACTGACGCAAACATAGCTTCAAGTGCTTTGTCACCGTCGTAGTGGCAGGGGACTACCCAATTGTCCAAGATGTCGGCCAGCAAGTCACTGTTCAGATTCAACGGCTCATTGAGCTCCTGCTGAATGGCCAAGAATTGAAAGAGTGCAGAACCTACCCCAAGTGCGCGCTTGCTCCTCTCGGCATCACGGAGACGGGCGAGCTTGACGTGCTTCATAAGCTTCTCCAAAGCAGGCTCCAGGACTGCCTCCAGCTCAGGATTTGGGACCAGACCGAAGCTGCGCATCCATCTATCTGCATCCCGACTTGGATTCAGCTTCTTTTTCCCACCCTTCACAACGATTGGTTTGAAGTACGCATTGAAGTTTTCGACCACTGGGTGACTATCGTCGAAATTCTCCAAGATTTTTGCGATTGTGGGAATGGCTGCGTCGAAGATGGCGGAAAGAACAGGATTTTTGTGGTCTTGGAAGCTAGGATCCAAGTAACGGGCATACAAATTTCACCCGCCTGTATTTATTATGAGTGGGGCGCTTTTCATCAATTAAAATCTTCCCACCTGCTCCTCAGTAAGCTGCACCTCGTCTATCTCTTGGCAGAACTTCCGCGCTCGGAAAAAGGTTCGCTGCATCATGATCGGAAGGTCTGAAGTCGCCGAGTTGTAGGTTGAACCATCGGTGCACTCCATCCATCGGAATTCGTATTCGTTCTTCTCCCCTGCGCAGTTCTCGTGTCGTTCAATAAATATGGCCGGATACCAGAGCGGATCCAACCGCTGCTGAGTCATACGGCGGCGCTGGTAGTAGTCGGGGATATAATGACGGTAATCCGTGATACCATAGAGCCACCCCTAGCAAGCAATTTGCGGTTAATCCCCCAGTTACGGTTGTAAGTTGTATCAAATCTGCTTACAAACATCGTATTGAACCCCGTCATCGAACCTGCTTGTATTCCGTGAACACTTTGAAGGGAGAAGCGAAAGCCGTCCCGCTGTTGATTTAACAGAGTACATCCACCAGCTTCGTATCTGGCCAGTTCGACGGTCTCCACACGCATGTGCACCATTTGACGGAGATTCCTAAGGAGATTATTGACTGGGAGGGCCGCAAAAATGGGCCCCATGACCTGCGAGTAGTCCCGCGCCGCTGCTGCAGAGATGATGGTGAGACTGGAATCGAGCCAGCAAGAGTTGTCCTTCCAGCGATAGGATTCTCGTACTCCGCCGCCCGTTCCCGAGGCTGTCGTTTAGGGCCAATCAATGCTTTGCCTGTATCCGGCGGGCGTCCATCGTTTTTGATTTTCCTGCCAGAAGGACCAGTACCATGGTGGCGCGAGTATTTGGTATAACCCAATTTCTCGGCGGTGCGCTTCCAGTGTTGACGCGTAAGGTTCGTAGCAGCCAAACAGAGAATGAGAGCGAGATAAATCGGGTCGATCATGGCGGTCAGGAAGAGGATACGCCAAATAGGGTCTCACAAAGACCGAAAACAGAATTGAATTGATCGGGTTTCTCGGAGTAAAATTCCGAATCCAGCGAAAAAGAGGAGGTTGCACCAATTTAGTGAATGTCAAAACCAGAGTGTCGGCCGCAGTGGGATTGTGTACTCAGTAACCATATGAAGTTTGATTAAGCAATCTGCGTCTCAACACATAATCCTGTTTAATCGGTGCTTGTTTAATTATCACGCCTGGTAGGGCACAACATTATTATTCATACTCGTAGTAGCCACATTTATCGATTCAACTATGGTTTATCCAAACAGCTGTCTAAACCAGAACAGACAATAGCAAGGAGGGAGATGATACTCAACCGCGGGATTAACACATGTTTAATGCACTTTCAGCTGGCAATCCCGGGAGGAGTAATGAATACCGATTATCAAACAGCGTTCAAACCGAACAAGTTCACTGGTCATTGATGGCGGATAGAAAACCGGTCTAAATAAAAGAGTGTTTGCCATTCAACACTGTACCGTAACGCATGACCGACTGGTAATCCCGTGAGAGGAATGAACACTGATTATCAAAACAGCATTGAAACCAACACAAACTCACAGGTTTTTGGCGGCAGATGGAGAAGCCAGCCCGAGCAGAACAGTGTTTACCGATTAACACCGTGTCGTTCAACACTACCCAACTGACCCGTGAGAGCAACAAACACTGACTATAAAGTCACTGTTTACTGTGTGTACAAAAGTGATATCGTGATTGATGAATTAGTAAACGGAAGAAAGAGGAAGTTGGATGTCCTTCCTTCAATGCTCGGATCGAACAGTGGGTAGAAAAGAGGCGAGGACACCGGATGTGGTCGTGCTTCCTGCAAAAAGCTGAGCTATGTTGAACGAAGACGCAAAATATGTCCTTGCCTTCTGAATGTATCTCACCGAGTTGGGCCCACAGTATATGATGGATAGGCTGAGGAATTCATGCAAGGGGATAGTGATCTCCAGAATCTCGAGTACGAAAATTGAAGTATTCACCAGGATCGGATTTTTGTCTTCACCGATCCGGTCTCGAACCTATTTGTTTGCATCAACCTAATCGCGAACCCAAATGAATATGAGTACAGTTTTTCGATGGGAGGTGGGAGACTGAAGAGGACGTGTAGTAGCTTGGCCTAGCTTTGCAGAGAGGGAATCGGCTGTTCCATTTCCGACGGTCAATCGGCTCATCGTGCTCAGAATGCAAGTACTTACCCAGCACCTCAGACCCTATCACAAATTCGCCCGCTTTATGGAATCCACTGTTGACTGTGAGTGCCATTGGTCAATGGTAAATGACATCTGAGCGTCGTTGTGAGAAGGGATGAGTGAAAGAGAACAGAATAGATGGGGGTTCAGGATGAGGATGAGAGCGGTTGGGAGAATGGTTTCCAAGGGGGCAACGGTTCCAAAGTCCTGGGCCATTCAACGACCCTGAATCATGATTGGACTGCACTATCCCTGAGGGACTGATCAAGTACAAACCTAATCTGACACCGCAAATATTAACGGAGATCTCGGTCAGGTTGGCATTTTCCGGCTGGGTAGCAGCGCTGCATTTTTTGGACCGCGATCCGAGGTTTTATCGGTCGTGTCTCTTGTAACTAATTTTATTGATACTTGGCAGCCACAAAAAGAACTACTCAACTCAATTAAAGCAGCAAGAAGGATCTCATATGCATTGTCTTATCAAGGGCAAACTCAAGCATAATATTTGCCGAATGTTTCCCGAGCCGCTCGGTCTGTCCGTGACTCCCGATTCGGGATCGGACACAAGGCCGAGAATGCCGAGGCTGCTCCACGCACAGGTGACAATGACCGTCAACAAAGATTTTGAAGGAAGGCGCTCCACAAGGGGCCTAAACATTTTTAAAACGGCTGTATCATGGCCGTAGCAAATACATTGGTTGAACCAAGTTCGCGCACACCATTCACATTTGATCGAATCTAAACAACTATTAACACTGGTTGAAATCGGAAGGCGCGCAAAAGACTTATTATTAGTTTAGGTTCGGTTGAGCTGTGGAGTGTGTTTCGGCAATGTTCTACTTGTGAATCCTGCGTCGAATGTAATGTTTGATCCAGGAAAAACACTCTTCAATGGGGTTGAAGTCAGGAGAATATGGCGGCAGGTAGAGAACTTTATCCGTCTGAAAACACTGTCAGTTATCTGAATCCAGCAGGAGTAAGAAGCAGACTTAGTGCGGCACATTTCCTCAACTTGTTCAACATGATGAATTCGACAATTGTCGAGGATCAAAAAGCTTCGCTCGGCTGGATAAGGGTTCATGACCTCAAGTAAGCCCTCCAACCAGTCAAAAAACTGTTCGCCGTTATAGCCACCGATTTTCACGTGGGTGTAGATGAGGCCATCCACGGTGATCGCAGGAAGTAGTGAATAGCTATGGAGAACCCAGTACTTTAGTCAAAGCAATTGTTGAAAATCAGTCCATACCGTGTTCCACGCACAAAATTGCATGATTTTGTGGCCCGGAGGCCTCTGTATGACCAGCCATTATTGCGGTATGTGGTCAAGATGTTGACGGCAGCCTCATCGGCTGACTAGAAAATTTGCTGGATACTGACCAACCTCTAGTGCAAATTCATGGCGGGCCTCTTCGCACCGTTCAGCTGCAGGTTTAGAGAGCCGGAAACAGTCAGGCAGGTATCAATTGTATGCATATCACTCACCTTCTTCGATGTCATACCAAGACGTTTGAGGGTACGACTGATGGTCCTCAACGAGATCTCAAGTCCATGAACACATTGCAGTTGATCTTGGATTTCATCAAGGAATAGATCCGGGGAATGGTCAAGCATCCCAAGCATCATCTGAGAGGTTTAGACAGGAACCATCGAATCCGGTCTGCTATTACGCACATCAACAGCCTCTCTGGACATTAGCGGGGCCCTTCCTGAGCGAGCTCGCTGTCTTGCAACTTCTCCAATTTCGGTCCAAACCTGGCGGAGACGTTGCACAACGCGTAAAGGCATGTCCAGCAGGATTGCAATCTCAGTGGAGCTCAGATGGAGTTTCTGAGCCATATGAATAACACGACGCTTTAGGTCATGAGAGTAGTGACGTCTGAGAGGAACGGAACACTGTTTTCGTGCCATGGGGAGGAGCCGGGAGGAAGGACGCGCGTCTTGTGATTGTCACTGTGACACCACGCGTCCCCGTCGAGAAAGACAATGGCGACACATCATGATATGATCACGGCAACTTGACAGTGGCCGCGAGTGGATGCAATATGTTGTAATTAGCGTGTTCAACACGCGTTGTTCGCGATTCCGGCTGTGTAGCAATATAGAAAGGTATCCTATCACCCCCTAACCCACTCTCAGCTCATATGGCTCGGAAAACACGCACCTACAGCGAATTTTCTGCTGGCAACACAGAAAACCCTCAAATGAGGCACAAGGACACAGAAAAAATATATGCATAATTCTGACTCTATCACGTCGATGAAAACACGTCAAAGTACTCCCCACGAAAAATCCAGCCCGTTTGGTCAAGATTTGAAGTCTGTAGATTGATAACTGTGCCCGAGAAACCCGATAAGACATGAGCTGTAAAATAAGCTATTTTTCAGAATGCTTTTCTATGAGTAATAGCGGATGAATTAGGCCGAATTATCTAGCTACATTTCAACTTAATCCGTGCAGAACCCATTGAGATATGGGTGATTCGGGCGTGATCATTAGAAAACGCCCAAAACGCCAACTTTCTGATTCACGCCTTCGGTACTGCCATCTGCTGTAAAAGGGGGGGATGGTGTGTTTATCCAGAGGGATAAATAGTAGAGCATTGACATAGCAGGCATGTGGCTACATTCATTTGAGTACATATGCATTGCACAACACATGTGGGATGGCATTACGGCCCCGTTTCCAGCAGTTTATCTTAAGTTGAATATGTCATTCAAATTCACAATGAAAGGGACCCATACCTTCATCCCTGTCCTTGAAAGGGGCTGTAATTAAGAGCTGTCCCATGTTTCAAGGAGGCCCTCATTCCAAATCTGTGTGTAAGGCTTCAAGCAGAAAAGGTAATGTGGGTGTTAATGAAAGGAATGAAAGATCTTACAATCTGGATAGGGATAGGAGGTGGAAATGAGTGAAGCTGGGAATAAAGGTAGAGGGCAAAGCACGCACTTGCTAGAGGCAAGAAGATAGGAAAAAGTGAGCAAGACAGACATGGGGGATGGGGGCGAGGCACGCACTCGCTACAGACAAGAAGATGAGAAAAAATGAGCAAGAGAAACATGGGTGATGGGGGAAAAGCATGCACTTCCTTGAGACAAGGAGGTGAGAAAAAGTGAGCAAGACAACCAAGGGCAATGGGGGAAAAGCACGCACTTCCTAGAGACGAGAAGGTGAGAAAAAGTGAGCAAGACAAACATGGGTGATGGGGGAAAAGCACGCACTCTCTAGAGTAGAGACGAGAAGGCAAGAAAAAGTGAGCAAGACAAACATGGGCAATGGGGGAAAAGCACGCACAATCTAGAGACAAGGAGGCGAGAAAAAGTGAGCAAGACAAACATGGGCAATGGGGGAAAAGCATGCACTGTCTAGAGATGAGAAGGCAAAAAAAAGTGAGCAAGAAAAACATGGGCAATGGGGGAAAAGCACGCACTCTCTAGAGACGAGAAGGCGAGAAAAAGTGAGCAAGACAAACATGGGTGATGGGGGAAAAGCATGCACAAACTAGAGACAAGAAGGCAAGAAAAAGTGAGCAAGACAGACATGGGCAATGGGGGAAAAGCACACACTCCCTAGAGACGAGAAGGCAAGAAAAAGTGAGCAAGACAAACATGGGCAATGGGGGGAAAGCACGCACTCCCTAGAGATGAGAAGGCAAGAAAAAGTGAGCAAGACAAACATGGGCAATGGGGGAAAAGCACGCACTCTCTAGGGACGAGAAGTTGAGAAAAAGTGAGCAAGACAAACATGGGCGATGGGGGAAAAGCACGCACTCCCTAGAGACGAGAAGGCGAGAAAAAGTGAGCAAGACAAACATGGGCAATGGGGGAAAAGCACACACTGTCTAGAGACGAGAAGGCGAAAAAAAGTGAGCAAGACAAACATGGGCGATGGGGGAAAAACACGCACCGTCTAGAGACTAGAAAGCGAGAAAAAGTGAGCAAGACAAACATGGGCGATGGGGGAAAAGCACGCACTCTCTAGAGACGAGAAGGCAAGAAAAAGTGAGCAAGACAAACATGGGCAATGGGGGAAAGCACACACTGTCTAGAGACGAGAAGGTGAGAAAAAGTGAGCAAGACAAACATAGGCAATGGGGGAAAAGCACGCACTGCCTAGAGACGAGAAGGCGAGAAAAAGTGAGCAAGACAAACAAGGGCGATAGGGGAAAAGCACGTACTGTCTAGAGACGAGAAGACGAGAAAAAGTGAGCAAGACAAACATGGGCGATGGGGCAAAATCACACACTGTCTAGAGACGAGAAGGCAAGAAAAAGTGAGCAAGACAAACATGGGCGATGGGGGAAAAGCACGCACTCTCTAGGGACAAGAAGGTGAGAAAAAGTGAGCAAGACAAACATGGGCAATGAGGGAAAAGCACGGACTATCTAGAGACGAGAAGGCAAGAAAAAGTGAGCAAGACAAACATGGGCAATGGGGAAAAGCACGCACTTCCTAGAGACGAGAAGGTGAAAAAAAGTGAGCAAGACAAATATGGGTGATGGGGGAACGGCACACACTGTCTAGAGACAAGAAAGCGAGAAAAAGTGAGCAAGACAAACATGGGTGATAGGGGAAAAGCACGCACTCTCTAGAGACGAGAAGGCGAGAAAAAGTGAGCAAGACAAACATGGGCAATGGGGGACAAGCACGCACTTCTTAGGGACCACTGGAATCTCAATTAGTATACTAGGAACACAATTACCATTCACAGTTGGCCCACCACGCACTTTTGCTTTCATTAATATGTTTGAAATTCCTTGCATCTTGTCTTTATTGGCATGTCTCTGCAAGATCATCACTCTTCTCCCTCTCTCCCCTATATTTTGATCTCACCTTCAATAGCCCCCACCCCGCAGCAGCCACATCCATGAATACCCCCCCTGATTCTACTTTCCAGAGATCAACAACTGCTTCCTCCACCATCTGTTCAAACAGGTTCTCCATCCTCCCATCCTCCCATGTCATGCTTCCTTCCACTGCCTTTCACAAGTGTTTATACCAGTGTTCAACAGCATACTCCACAACAACATCCAACTGGCTCCCTGCTTTAACAATGACCTCCAAACAGCTTCTTGCTGTTACAAAGTGCGCATGGCCCATGAGGACACAGAATTCTGCTGGTGCATGCCCATCCATGATATAATCACGGAAAGATTTGTGCATTTGCAGTGTTGCTCCCTCAAACAATGTGGTCGTTCCTGGAATCAAGACACTACGCATCTGCTGTATGAAGTTTTTGACACCAAAGTCATCCTTTGGGATATCAGCCAATAAAGCAGTGATTTGGCCAATGGTCAATGGCTTCTCCAGCATAAGAATGGTCCCAATAACGTGCTGGAAGCCGTGTAGTTGATTCGCACGTAGGTCTGTGTCCTGGGCTGGATT
Organism: Mycena olivaceomarginata; assembly: GCA_029378375.1. Classification (NCBI taxonomy): domain Eukaryota; kingdom Fungi; phylum Basidiomycota; class Agaricomycetes; order Agaricales; family Mycenaceae; genus Mycena; species Mycena olivaceomarginata. Next base: position 150,251 of record JARKIC010000495.1, on the reverse strand, counting down.
GTCTATGTTCTCAAACAAGGTCAAAATGAGCCTGTATAGATCCTCAAGCTGACCAATACCCATTTGGGTAAATTTTTCAAAGACGCGTTTTCAAGAGGCCGTCCCGGACCTATCTCGGTAACCCAGACGTTCGGTGACACACAGCGGACCTAGCGGACCGCTTGATCCGTGATTGACAGTCGGAGTTGAAAAAGAAGTGCAGAAGTGTCACCAGAAACGTCTGGGGCACTTCGTATAGCAACACCTACCATCGAGTCACACTTTTAACAATCAATCACACTTTTCCGTTCCGATCCACCCGAACCCCATCAGCTGTTCTTCGACGCGCCGCCGGGCTGGCAGCCAGCCTGGCACCTTCTGCCCTTTCAGAGGCTATGGAAGGAAGGAGTTTTGACTCTCGTCTGCGAACAGATCCCGGTCGATTGGCGCAATAATGGGGGACGACATGGGAGGATGAAGAGAAAGGGGGCAGATGACATCATGATGTGATTGATAACAGAAAAATGAATTGATAGTACAAAAAGAAATCTACACTATAGAATAGCTACTGAGATTGAAAGGGCTCACCTCTAGAAGTCAGAGAGCATAATAGCTATATGAAGCTGAATTCTCTCTGGCCTCGGGAAGTGTTTGTGGCGACTTTTACTGTTCGCGGATCGGAGGTTCCAAATGCGGAAGAGTCACGGTGTGACTCGATGGTAGGTGTTACTATACGAAGTGCCCCAGACGTTCCGGTGTGATCTCTGCACTACATTTTCATTCTCCGACTGTCAATCACGGAGATCACCACCGGAGCGACTGGGTTACTGAGACAGTCCCAGACTTGTGAATCTGCTCCTCGATCCACTGAAGGGCGGTTGTGGCATAGTGAAAAAGGCCATCGGCTTTGTCAGATAACTTCTGCACTTCCCCAGGAGATGGCCAATCCTCCCACTCAGGCTCATCAGGTGTAATCTCCTTCATCTTCACAATGATGAAGTTGTGAACTTCAGGCACTGATGATTCTGTCATGAGGTTATGCTGCTTAAACACTGCAAGCTCAAGAGTTTTAGACCTGGATATGTCAGCCCAGTGCTCTGGTCGAGAAGTAATGAGGAATCGGACATTATCCGGAAGGTTGCAGCCTTTTGGTGCAATTGGTGACAGAATCTCCATGACACTCCGAGGTGCATTTTTGTCATGAATCGCCTGGGTTCTACTTTTTCGCGTGATGTGTCCGTATGGATACAGACGCGTCTTAGCGGCACGGGACTCTCATGACGCCACCACGCGACCTTCTCACGGTTGAAACCCGGCCTCGGATTCTAAAGCCGCAGACTCAGGGAGTCTGCGCCATGGAATACAGAAGACGTTAGGGACTAGGAACCCGTACAGACGGGCTCTAGTCCCCGGACGCACCAAGGGCTGACACAGGAGAGTACACGGAGTACAGGAGTGGTTGCAAACCCGATCGGGGTTTGAACCACTGGATACGATGACACTTAGGACTAGGAAACCCGAACATCGGGTCTCCTAGGTACACTGACGCCACGGAAACCAACACAGGAGAGTCCAGGAGCATCAGCATTAATGCTCCTTAATGCTACAGTGCAGGAACTGATCGCAATTGACCGCAATCGCTTTAATTTATTAGAAGCCTATATAAGCACGGTAGAATCTCCATGTACAGTAGATTCTACCTCGTCTAATCTCAGGCTTCTACCTTGGCTTGACATAGGCATTGTCTCCACCCTGCCCCGCTTCCCTCGCACCATACTACGGGTTGTATCCACGCCCCGGGTTTTGTACCTGGGTGGATATCACACCCTCTTCAACTCGTTCCGGGTTCCGCCTCGCATCCCAACCTACGACATACGGCCTCCTAGGGAGGACACCGTACGACTGGTCCTACTGCTCGGGGAACACACGAGCTACTAGCGTCTATCGGGTTTCTCCTGGTTGGGGTTCTCATCGGGTTACTCGCTGTTTAGCCGACCCAGAGGCCGTTGCTGACAGAAGGTGGAATCTCTTCTGCCAGCCCCGACAAACCGATTGACGCTTGGAACGAGAAGATGGCACCCACCAATATTATGGTTGCTGGAAGCACGCCTGGACAGGGTGTTGGAGTGTGGGTGGGAAACCTACTCTGGTGGGGGGGATTGTTCGCAGGAATGGCTGCACTGTGTGTCACCTTGGTATGGGCAACCCAATAGGAACGGGTTGCTCTACCCTTGGGCGGGTACAGGCGGGTTCCACGGCGCGGACCACACTCCCCCTGGATGCGCAAACTCCGGCGGTTGACAGAACGTGTTGGAGCATGGCTGGTGAAGATTACTGGACCTCTGACTGAGCGCAGTCAGGAGGAAAGGAGAAGGAACACTCGCACCACAGGAGAACGGGACAGGCCCGGGAGAGAAGGCCCTCCGAGAAGGGGACAGCCGAATCGAAACCCGGGTGTACCAATCTACACTGACAGGGGGCGATTATTCCCCACGGTAACCAACCTGGATAGCGGGGCCACACTCTCCGTATACATGGATGATATCCTCCTTACGGAGTTGGCACAACCACGCAGGAGCAGGAATCGTCCCGCTCCTACCCCCGGTACCCCAGGCCTCCCAGGCCGGATAGTGGATGACGAGTCGGGATTTACTCCGCCTTACGAAGAAAGGCCGGGTTCCACCTCTAGAACCCGAACCACCAATACATGGGTAGAGGTGGTTCGAGGACGACCCTAGAGAAGGAAGAACGACAGGAACCCGTGGAGCGGGATATACCCATACCCCTCGCTCTCACCTACGTGTCAAAATCTCTTGGCGAAAATCCTTAATTAAAACTTAATCTTGGCAAACCCAAAAATGGACAACAATACGCTCTTCGCTGGATTTGGTAAAAAATGAAAAAAATACAAAAATATGCGCTCGGTGTACTAGGGCACGCGACCTTTCCCCTTCCCCTTGTCTCCACGACGTCTTTGACCCAGAAGTCGGCCCGCCTGCCCAAAAACCTCGGACATCGCCAGGAGCGCGCTCTCCAATTGCCCTTCCTCCCCGACGTCCTCGGCCGACTGCTGCAAGATTTCCTCCACGAGAGAGGCACGGGATGCGGAGGCAATCTCAGCCGCTGGGCGCAGACGAAACCCGAGAAAACGGACATCCTGAGGTGGTGGATCGTCCAACGTCATACGAGAGGACGACGCTTGCTGTTCCACGGGAACAGCATCCGGCACGGGTTCTAACTCGGAGTCGTAGTTGCGGGGATCGGCTGCGATAGGGGGCTCCGGAGACGACATTTGCGCATCCTCGTCGTCGAAGTCGTAGTTCCAGGGATCGTCGGCTGTCGTGGGGGCGTCGTCTTCGTCGGTCACTTCGACCATCTCCGGACGGTACGGGCACGATGTTTTATGCCTTTTGGGAGCGGGGGTTTCGTCTTCGGAAGAACCCGCTTCAGAACCCGAGGAGGTGGTGGCAGTAGGACCGCGTCCATTCCCGGACGATGGGGTAGAGCGACGAGGTACGGAAGCGCGTGCGGCGCTAGGCGCGGGGCGGAGCAAGAGGAACTCTCCATAAGTCGTCGAGAGTCCTAGGAGGACAAGAGAGCCGTTGATAGGGCGTGTACCAAAACATGCATGAAAACACCAGTTTTTATTTCATTTTGAACCTATTAGTGGGCAGAAGTGAGGCATTAGATTATGAGCGTACACCCTCCCTGGGGTGGTAGGCTACACTATTGATGGCCGAAAGTCAGTGTAACAAACCAACTATGAAGGATTGAGTAGACTTGACAAGGCAGCCCAAAAGGCTGTTACGTCCTGACTATGATATTCTACACTGAGCTATAGATGGTGGCGGTAAGCCATTATCTTATGCGCTGGAGGTGAAACATCAGGGAACTACTCAGAATTATTGACTTGCCATCTCAACGGCCTCTGAATAGTCTGATGACTATTAAAAACAAGATATACGAAGTCAGGATTGGTACAACCACATTAGGGCCGGCAGGGATATAGCGCCGTGCCATGTTGTGTATAAGACCAACTGATTAGATTAGGATGAAGACTTGTTACCGAGTTAATCAATCACTGTGGTTACTCGGGCAGATCTGACCGCTAGAAAGATGCGGGCCTCGCATCAAGGATTTACTGATATGATTGATGAGGATCGACACTATAGAATAGCGCCGCGCTATGCTTACTAGTCACTATACTAGTCTGCCAGTATAGCGCCGCGCTACGCTTGTCAATCTGCTTGATATTTGTTATACGTTCCAACTGAGCTTGTGAAGTGTGGACTGATAGAGAAATTGCATAGAACTTGACTGAGACTGACTTGACTAGTCAGCAATGACAGACTTGCTCAGTCAGAAAGATGGAAACCAAGACAACTAAGCACGTCTTATGGCGTGCTAGAGAAATACATGTGGACTAGCCCCGGTAGCAGGTCATAATACCCATGGTTGAGAATGTCTTCTACGCCATTGGCCATTCACTACTCGGGCTCCCACCCTTTATTGTTCCTATTCATTCCGTCTATCTCCTTTACTTCTCTCTGAAATGTATAAAAGCCAGCTGTGTACTCTGTATTAGCCAGTAAACTATCCACCCAAGATATACGGGCAATATAGTAGACTCTAGATTTGTGAAAAGATATCAGACAGATTTGAAGACGCACAGAAAAGATTAAAAGATACGGGACGTCGAAAAGACTACCACTGCATTGATATAAGAGCCCTCGTTCAACCTATTCAACTTGTCTCCTGTAGCAGCGCTTTAGGCCTCCAGGTTAAGACTTGTTAATAGAAGTGGGACCGCCGCCTTCAGTGTAACCGTCCGCGCGATTAGCCCAGCCCCCACCTTCTGTGTAACTGCCCTCGTTTCGTTGATACCGCCGCCATTCGTGCAGTTAAGGTTGATATTGAAGTAGCGTCTGTCTGTTGATAGTCTGCCCTACCTTCTGCTTCTTGGCTAGTTGCCAGTAGTGTTAGGTTCTGCCGCTCACAAAGAAACTGAAGGCTTGAACAGTCTAAGGTTTACTTGAGTCTTGATATTCTGTTGGTGTGAAGTCCCTGCTACCCCCAGCATAACCGTGCTTAAACCGCATAGTTGCTATTGAAACAGAGTCTTATAAAACCTTTGCACACCCTCTTGACGGGTGATACGTACCCTACTTCCCCGAACACACACACACGAGCATTAGGATTGGATCAGTGTTTTGTTTTGATTTTGGTTGGATTGTGATTAGTGACTAGCTCGCTTCACTCTCTAGTTGATTTCATTAGATTACACGGCCGCACCCTAGTGCACCGTTTCACCGTTAGCAGAGGACTCAGAAGAAACGAGATCCATACGCACGGGTCTGCGTCAAATCCGACCATCTGGGGTCGGGTTGCAGGGGTAGGAAGGAGCCGCCCCCGAGATGCTCCCAGAGTAGCACCAGGAATTCGCCCAAGATCTCGTCGTCGCCATCCTCGAACGCGTTGGAAAACCTTGTCCAGTTAGGACAGGTAATGTGCTCCGCTTTGCAATGCGAACAACATCGGGGAGTCTTGGCGGCCAACGGATGTTTCGCCTCCAGAGTACACAACCACCTGTTGTTGTTACAATGCTTGCAAGGCGGGAACAGGGTACGAACCACCGCTCCTGTTGGGCAGAACCTCTCCGCTGGAAAAGACCGCACAGGCTGGGAAGGATCCCGCCCTGCGGATGAGCGCGTGCAAATGGGAGGAATGCGTATGATGGGCGGCTTCCGCACTTCGCGTTGGAATGAACCGCTCTCGGGCGCTCTTGGATCGCGCGCTCGCTTCTTCTTGCCCCTAGCTCGCTTCCTACCCGAAGGCGCAGGGGGTGGGGAAGGGGTAGCCGCGGACAATGGTTCGCCTGTCTCCAAGACCGTGATCGGGGGCAGGGAGGGAGAGTGGGCGGCTTGAGGAGAAGGAGGGGGAGTAAACGACAGTGGTGGTGGAGGTTGCTCCGAGAAAATCGCTGGGCGGCAAGCCGGCAGCAATAATCTCGAGGTCCAACTCATCTCCAACCAAAACATGCCCGGGTACTGCGGTTTCCTCGGGGGAAGACCACTGCCCGTCGGAGGAAGTGAGTCCTGGGGAACGCGTTAGAAATCCGGAAAGTCACTGCCTGGCCGGGTTACGCACCATTGAGGTGTTCTAGGATCCCGGTGGTCGAAAACCGAACAGTCTCACCACGCGCCGAGTAGACCGACGAACCTAGAGCGGGCTGGAACCCAGAGCGAACATCGGGTTCCCCTATCGGGATTAATCGGATACAGGCGATACCCAGGGGCGCCTCAAAAGGCGCGGGGCCGTGGCGAGGACCGGCTTCGGGGCGATGGAATCCAAGGAGCCGCGAGCGTAGACCAGCCAACTCTGAAGTACGAGTCGCCTCCGAGGTCTCGGGGTACACTTCAGGAAACAACCGGACCAAGAGCTGGTCGTACCGAGCGGACCAAGCAACCCCGAAACCCATCCGACTGAGCCAGAAGAGGACGCGCTCCATGTGTAGCTGCTCTAAAATTCAGCCACGGAAACGAAGGACCATTTGAGACGGAAAACAACCTACCACGACTCGAAAGAGGTGACTACAGAGTCGGCTTTCGTGCAGATGGTCCCGCCGGGACTGGCAATATTGATCGAACATGGTCTCGAAGGATAGCGCCATTCGATCCAACAGTTTGTCGAACACGCGGGGCATGCTGAGTTCCTCCTGGCGCCGGAGCCAGAAGACGTGGATGGGCCAGTTCGCGGGACCTCGCTCCTCGACACACCAGAATGACAGCCATGCACACACCAGGAAGTGTTGATGTGCGATTTCGTCCAGGGACCAGACTCAGGGGTAGTCTGCAATCCGAAGACGGAAATCAAAGAAAGGCAGCCGGGGGGAGGGGTGGTAACGAGCTGGAGGGAGTACAGACTCCAAGAGAATCCGAAATGATGCTCTGGAAATAAAAGTCGCCAACCAGATGCGTAGGAATCCGTCCACTGCGGGGACGGGTTCTGGGCCCGAGACGCCAACATTCATCCCATCATACCCAAAAACCAGCATAGCCGACGCGCCGTCGGACCGTTCGTGAAAAAGACGACGAGGGCGGCAGAAGTCTTGCGCGCCGTACCCAAGGGGAAACGGAGTACCATCCGCGTTTTCGGATTCCCAGTCGAGGCGGCGGCGAGGCAATGTTCTAGGGTCGATGAAGAAACGAAGTCCGGAGTTCCAGAAGAGGGTGAAAGTACGCAGAACAGAGGGCATGGTGGTGGAAAGGAAAAGAGAGTGGTTTGCTGCGGAGGAACGGGAACGGAAGGGCTCGAGGTCCTGATTAAGTTCAGAACCTGGAGCCCATGTTTCAAGGAGAAAAGCTTAAAGTCCTTCAAGAAGAAGCAAAAGCGAGCTCTACTTTTGGAAGTAGATCAAAGAATCCTCCTCGGGCGCCATAGCGACGGAAACATCCACGGCCATCAAAACTTCGGCAAACCTTAGCCAAAGTAGCGAATAGGGGGTACAGCGGGTTGCATAACCCGGGCACCTCGACAGGGTCGAACCACAGAGGAGAGAAAATACCACCACATGGGGAGTCGAGCACCGAAGACAACGGGGATGCTGGCACGAAAATAATCGATAGGCAGTGACAATAAGCCCTACGACCATGGTGTGGTGTTTACAATCCGGATAACGGGACCACCACGAAGGGAGAACACTGGAGAATTTGGATTGCGGGTTCCCGAACGGAGAAGACAGAAGGACGCCTTCGCGGGTAATAATCAATGGGCAGTGACAATAAGCCCCATGACGCAGGAAAATTTTGAAGGATAAAACTCGCCTTGCAGGAAATATTGGGAAGATGGGGACGCGGTACCTACGGGTCGTTGAGGACAACGACCTTGAAGAGGGGGGGTGATGTCATGAATCGCCCGGGTTCTACTTTTTCGCGTGACGCGTCCGTATGGATACAGACGTGTCTTAGCGGCACGGGACTCTCATGACGCCACCACGTGACCTTCTCACGGTTGAAACCCGGTCTCGGATTCTAAAGCCGCAGACTCAGGGAGTCTGCACCACGGAATACAGAAGACGTTAGGGACTAGGAACCCGTACAGACGGGCTCTAGTCCCCGGACGCACCAAGGGCTGACACAGGAGAGTACAGGAGTGGTTGCAAACCCGATCGGGGTTTGAACCACTGGATACGATGACACTTAGGACTAGGAAACCCGAACATCGGGTCTCCTAGGTACACCAACGCCACGGAAACCAACACAGAGGAGTCCAGGAGCATCAGCATTAATGCTCCTTAATGCTACGGTGCAGGAACTGATCGCGATTGACTGTGATCGCTTTAATTTATTAGAAGCCTATATAAGCACGGTAGAATCTCCATGTACAGTAGATTCTACCTCGTCTAATCTCATGCTTCTACCTTGGCTTGACATAGGCATTGTCTCCACCCTGCCCCGCTTCCCTCGCACCGTACTATGGGTTGTATCCACGCCCCGGGTTTTGTACCTGGGTGGATATCACACCCTCTTCAACTCGTTCCGGGTTCCGCCTCGCATCCCAACCTACGACATACGGCCTCCTAGGGAGGACACCGTACGACTGGTCCTACTGCTCGGAGAACACACGAGCTACTAGCGTCTATCGGGTTTCTCCTGGTTGGGGTTCTCGTCAGGTTACTCGCTGTTTAGCCGACCCAGAGGCCGTTGCTGACAATTTTGGAGCTCATCTAGTGCATCGACGAGGATGATGACCGCATTGCCAGATTTGGAGAGCTCTTGGATTGGAGCTATTAGAAGTTCCTCTACTTGCTTTTGCCTAGTAACAGGGAAACCACCCTCCAACACATTATGAATAATGCCAGTGGCAGCTGGAGAGAATTCGGCAAGCTGCAGTGCAATAGTGGGAATAATTTTGGCTGGATTGATTGTTTCAGGGATGTTATGAGAGATGAAGAACTGAGCTGTGACAGGTGTCTTGTTCTCGCGAAGATTTTCCATAATAGTTGCAGACAGCGTTGATTTGCCACTGCCTGCTATGCCTGTAATCCAGAAGATATGTTCATTGGTGCCAGGCTGTGGTGATAGCCACTTCAAGATGTCCGCTTTGATTTCCACATGAGTACTGGGAGCACAAAGACTCTTGCTCTGATCTGTAAATTTATGCTGTGCTGCAACATGGCCGGCAAGCTTCTCCTTGATGAATTGCAATTCTTCGAATTGGTTCATCAGCTTCAAAATTTCCACAAGCCACAGAAGAGCATACTCGTTGCATCAGGATTTGTGACATACTAGTGCTCAACAAAAGTAATGGCACCGGTGGTTCTCGATGTTGGGCATATCAGATCACTCCAAACAACTTGTGGACCAAAAGTATGGATAAATAGAAGACATTTGGGTATGTTAACCGACTTCCATAAAAAGCAATTCTCGTAGAGTACGCGATTTTTGCTTAGATTTTGAAACCGACTTTTTGTAGAGGGTGCGTGGGAAAAATCTGTTACCACAGTCGAAAAGTACTCGTCGAGCAGTACAGATTTCCACTTTGGATCATGTCAATACCATGTCATTTGAGCTCGCAATTGTTCTCAGAAGGTGGCCATTTTTACTCATTTTTGCTGTTTTTGGCCTATTTTCGATAAAAATGGCCACTTTCTGAGAGTGATTGCAAGCTCAAATGACATGGTATTGACATGATCCAAAGTGGAAATCTGCACTACTCGACGAGTACTTTTCGACTGTGGTAACAGATTTTTCCCACGCACCCTCTACAAAAGTCGGTTTCAAAATCTAAGCAAAAATCGCGTACTCTACGAGAATTGCCTTTTATGGAAGTCAGTTAACATACCCAAATGTCTTCTATTTATCCATACTTCTGGTCTACAAGTTGTTTGGAGTGATTTGATGCGCCCAACATCAAGAACCACCGACGCCATTACTTTTGTCGAGCATGAGTAGATATTACTGTTGTGGACTGGGATCATAGGTCCTTCACCTGTTCCGCCATGACCACCATGTTCCCCACCCTGGCCTCCGAGACCCCCAACCCCACCATGAACTAATGACCAATGAATGAGCCATGACTTAGACCTGGATTCATCTAATATGACAAATACCGTTAATTATTATAGAACTGCCATAAGTTTGTCCAACTGGCATAGCAAATCATTCTGAGTGAGCAAGCAAATACAAGTTAGATATCTCGAGATGACTCACCCGGCATAGACTGCACAGTATCCAACTTATCTGGATTTTTTTTGTGAATTGCTGCAAGTATGTGATATAACAGGACTCACCAGCCTTAGCTGTATCACCCCCTTTCAACGAATCTTCTCGATTATCGGCGTGCCTGGGTGCACTCTCCGGGTTAGGTGGCAAGACTTGGTTGAAGCAATCAGCAGTGGCTGGAACGTGAACGAAATGACTCACTCGCAGTTTCACCGGGTGCCGGTCCTTGCCTGTTAGACGGTGCTGGTGTCGTGCTTCGAGATGGCCGCGGAGAGGGTGCCGGACTGAGTTTCTGACTGAGGTTGCGGATCCCGCGGCCGAGCTTGTTGCGCCAGTTGGTCTTTGGCTGCTTTGGGTGGCCAGACATGGTTGTTGTGGAAAGTAAGGTGGAAAGGACGTTGCAACATGTGGTCGAAGCTCAATTCCGAGTCCTACGTCACGCGGTGGCGCCGACGGCCATCTCAATCAATCTTGCTAGATTCCATGTACCTGCTATGCATTCGCGCAGACAGGGTTCTTGAATTCGTGCCTCAAAACCCACACTTTGACCGTGTGGGAGTTAGGACTGGCAACCGTAATGTGAAGCACGGAAATACGGCACTGTAATGTGAAGCACGGAAATACGGCACTGTAATACGGTTACGGAGCCGTGTCATGGAGCTCGTCAGACTTTTGCATATGGCATGGACACGACATGGGAGCGAGCCGTGTGGACCGTGCGGCAACACAATCGTCTTTTTATGCCGTTTTACGGCCGTAACGGCTACATGGAGCCCCAAGGTCTCCGTACTGCATGCAGGAGTACCCTGTCACCACCCGGGCCGTAATAAGATGGCCGTGGCCATATACGGCATGGTTGCCAACCCTAGTGGGAGTAATAGGCGCACAAAGGATGCTAAGGAATGGAATGCCAGGGATTAAACAAATTGGTCCATGGGTGCAGCTTAAGTGAAGTCTCGCTCTCAAAACCAGTAAGTCAAGGGTGGTTGGTGGTCGATCTTGATGCTGACAGTGGCATCTTGAACCACAATCGATCTGAGATCTGGGGACCTTGGCTGATTAGGCCCGGGCCTCTGAAGGCCGTCACCCAATCGCTAGGGCTGCTGCCTGTTACCGTGACGGCAACGGCCGTCAATTTGATGGCCGTTTTTCGCATCCCGAAACCTCTGACGGGACGGGACGGGCAATGGGACGGCCGTGGCGGCCATGATTACGGTAACGGGTTGGGTTCCAATTCAACTTGCGATTTTGACCCCATCTCGACTCACATATTGGTATAGAATGTCTTGCATGTCTTCAATTGACCAGTTACATGTTCACCCCTGCTGTTCTTCGGTCTTGGTGCAAGCTTCTGGTGTGTTGAACCTTGGCAATCATGTTCGGCCGTTGCCGATGATCACAACAATAGCCATGCAACTGACCCACAGATCTGGTGGGAGGGAAATATATGACGGCTTTCCAAGCATTCAACTGTTTAAACTGGAAATTCCCGCTCAAATGGTCAGTTTAAAACCAGATTCAAATCACCCATCGAACGGTCGTCACAGCCGTTGTTTGACGGGCCGTAGAGGGAGCTCCAAAATCTCCATGCACCACACCGTGTCATCTTCTCGTCTCATAACTCAGACACTATTCTCGGTACATGCCGCTCGAATCTCCGCGCTTCTCCACCCACGCCCACGCCACAGTCCATGGTGCTCCATGCGAGCGTGTCCCGTGCGGCATGGAGCATGACCTGCGCATACTCCGCTATCCCATCCTCGCGCCGCCTGCCGTATACACCTCTCTCTTCATTCCAGCGCCCACCGATATGCGTGCACCGGCATGCAGATCCCCGTCTTGACGGGCGTCCGTCTCGTAAATCGACACACCCTCGCGCACGACTCACGCAGGCAAGGTGACATTCCTTTGATGCTGAGCGAGCACGCGTATCCTAGCGAGGATGGATGCGCACGATCTGCACGCACGGCTCTCTGTGCCTCCAAACATGCCGCCTGCCCCCGCCCTCTTCTTCATCTCTGGCCGCTCGACTTGCATGCTTCTTCACGCACACGGCGACCTTCCTCCATTTCCAGTGCGCGACGCAACTCTCGAGTGCACCCCGTTTACGCACACAGTTCTCCGCGTACCAGGACGTCAACGGAGTACGAGGGCGTGCAGGAGCATGCATGGATCTTGACGAGGTGAGTGTTTTGGGTCATCTTTTGCCTTTTTCTCCGTTGTCGCTGGTCTTGATTTACTCCCTTCTTACATACATACACCCTCCCACCAGTCATTCTTCCTCGCCTCATTTCCTCACGCACGCCCACCGCACTTCTCTGCTTGACCATGATCCGCCCCTCCTTCGTTCCTCCATCGCATCCATCGCCCGTGCGACTTCACTCTTCTTACTTATCCACCGATGATCCTGTCTTGTTGTTCGCGCTAGCACCGTCCTTCCCCCTCCACCACCCACTTCGTGTTTTGCTTCATAATCCTGGCCCTCGTCATCCGCCCTTCTTCGCCTCTTCCCCCTATTCCTCTGCGCACACCCACCATGCTTTCCCTCCATTGCCAACTGCGTGTCCTTGGTGCTTGTACCTTTGCCCCGCTCCTTCTCATTTGCGTGCCACACACATCACCCTTTTGTCCACCTGCCCCCCCACTCCGCCTTGCTCTTTCCCTCTCCTCTTCGGTCTCTATATACCAGCATGCACGACATTAACACCCTCGCTTCACAGGGCCCTGCGCCACCTCTTCCTCTATCATCACCAGTACCACAGCACGAGAACCGTGACGCTGTGCACGAAGGCGCGCCTGAAGCCCAAGCGCAGCACTACGAGAACTGCGACGTGCGGTTTGCCCTCAAGCATCACTGTACTGATATCAATCCTTTCTCGGCAGCTCTGCTGCTCACGCCCGCCAGGGCCACACACTGCAGTGGAAGTGGGCAGTTGTTTTGTGGGTGAGTCCTTTCTTTCCTCGTTTTTCAATTGTGGAGATGCGGTATCTTGGGGTTCTCTCTTTCCCTGCGCCGGAGGGGTGTCGTTTTACGGGGCAGACGCGGAGGTTGTGCGTCGCGGTGACAGACCTGGTATTGGGGCACCCGGGCATTTTATTCAAATCTGCTCGAGTTGCAACATACTATAATGTACTTCATTACATTACGACGTCATCTCACTGAGGGGTATTGCTGGCCTGGGCAGTTAGCTAAAAGGGATATAATGTGTCTCGAACCATTAGAAAGGCGCTGGACAACGATCCTGGTAAAGGGTTGATGTGGGAAGTCGCTAATGGAGCAATCACGGAAAGTGCCTTACCATCCTGGAAACGGATTGGGGCTACTGCACATCCCTAACTAAGGGCATATTACGAGGGATTATCTTTCTGAGCCAGAGGGATCATTGTCGGGCATCATCTGACGTCTTCAGAACTGCCAAGAGAAGGCTGGACTTGGTCGATCTATTAATTGACTAAGAAACCATCCTCAGTTACTGGGAAGCGACAGCTATCACGAATTGCAGACAAATCACTTAAACGGTTCAAGGCGGAACCAGTCGGGCGGATGGTTACCAAGGAGGGTAACGATGTGCTGACGAGGAGGTCAGCTAAAAGTTGACATATCAACAATATCCTATCACGATCGTTCTAAGCGATGTAGATCTTGACTCATCGCTAAGCTCGGCTCGTTGATGTTTCTTATAAATCCCTCTCAATTTTACTAATCGCTTGATATCTGACAGGAGTTCGTCGACTAGCTGCCATACCACTAGTCATATACCCTGAACCCTACTGCACGTTTGTATCTGTCTCGTTTATATTTAGAATCCTGTAATGTATTTAAGTGGATGGATATAGGAGGAACACCAGTGAATCTCACCCGACCTGTTGGACGCGAAGTTACTAGACTTCACGCTTAACCGGTAGAGTAGGCATTCATTTGGAGACACCCAGAAGCTATACCAAGTTTCGTTTGTTTTCCCTGTTTGAATATTATCTGTGTTGGATTTGGATCTTTATAAACGATGCATGGACATATTGGATAAATGGAACGGACACGTGGAATATAAGGAAACGGATCAGACTTGACAATTGGTTGTAATCTCGCAAGGATTAGCAATCGCGGATACTATTGGAATTGGGATTCATAAAGAATTACTTGCACTACGCATCGGAGTACTATCTCCAAACCTAGACCCACATCATACAAAACCGTTGAACATAAAATCTCATCTGTCTATCGCGATTGCGCCTAGAACGGATTTGAGCAAGTTTTATCTATACGACTTGTAGACCTGTAAAGTCTTGCTTCTCAAAAGAGAACTAAAGTTCAAATTGCCACAATCTATACTGGATTGGAACCCCGAACTTGCACGAGGACTATAGTGTTTGAGTTGTTGTAGTTGCATTATCGAATCGCGTATTCATTTACAAGGTTTGTGTTGTGGTTATTTCACCGCTAGCCCCATAGTCAGCGTGTCAGCGGTCCCCCGGGCGCGCGGAGGCCGCCCCAGCCTTCTTTGACGTGCTCTACCCGCTGCGCAGGTGTCCCCTCTGTGCTTTGTGCACATTTCTTTTATCATTCCTTTCCATTCATCCATCCCAATATCTCTCCTCTTGTATCGTACATTTAATATATACAAGCGCTCGCCGGCGCTTCGCGCCGGCTCCCACTTTATAAATAAGCGATGCCTGTCAGATGACGGCAGAAGTTTACAAATGGAGATACGGCTTCGGACGGACAGAGAGGCTTAATTTTATAAAGAGAGTGACTTTGCCCACCCGTACTTTGCATGCCCGTACACAATGTGTACTTACTTCTATGTCCTAATATATTCCTTCCCTTTTCCTGTGCCAGTGCCTCAATGTGATCTGCCAGCCATCATTTTGTATCCTACCCAATATATTATAATTTCGCCCGTTCGCGTGCTTCTATTTACGGTATCCTTCCTCTTTTGCAATCAAGCACAATTCTATCTTGTGTTGTGGTGTCGGGCGGCCGGACCTCTCTGGGCTGCTCAGCGAACATACATATATACATTTATTGTTTGACTTCTACGGGTACCCCCCGAGCGAAATTTGTATAACGCAAAAAACGTACCCTCGCCGCTTGCAGTTACCCAGAAAACCGTGGATCGCACGCGCTTGGATCGCACATAGATTGTCAAGGACAAAGACTTCAAGGAGCACATCGACGCTGCCGAACATTTTGGCTTCCACGCGGGTTCTTGCTCCTTCTCGGCAGATTTAAAGACTAACATTTTTATTGCAACCTCGAACGACCGTGTGCACGCGATGTGAGTATTGCAGGTTATGCCGTGCAAAGCATTGGCCTCCCCCCAAGTACATCTGAGTTGTGCCGTACTCGGAAAAATTGGTCATCCCAAGGGCTGGAATATGCTGAAAACAGCCTCAAATTGGCCAGAGTTTGCTGCTCAGTATGACTGGTTTTGTTCGGTCTCCCAACCAATTTGCCATCCATCACCCTTGAAATGGCGGGGTTGCCGCCGAGCCAAGGTGTATTGGTCCACGTGACATCGGACGCGTCTGCTTTAATGAGGCACAGCTGGCGCTCTCAAAATTGCAGAGTCCATTGCATAAAATGTAGACAATATGGTGTGAATATGTAGTGTATTACAGCAGTTTGCGGAACTTAGGGCGCGGCTCATTTTTCATCAAATTTTGATGTTTTCACCAGGATGGCCACTGTAAGCTCAATTCCCAACCGTTTCCCTTGAAAGTATTACCGTTGAATTCGCATTTCCATTCCGGAGGGCATGGCCTCCTCAGATTCTTTGATGGCGAATCAAATTGCCTAATTGGGAAAATATCCAAGTTTTGAGCAGGATGGCTGTAGTATGAGCTATATTTGTTCGATTGGGCTAAATTTTTGATACGATGAACTCACATGTATTCTGGAGGGCACCAAATACCGGGATTTTCAATACAACTTGTATATTTGATGTAGTGTACATTATGACAATGGTTCCAAATGATAGCAAGCATATATTTGAAGTAAAGGTCACATTGAAAATCCCGGTATGTCCTGCCCTCCGTAGTACTTCCAAATACAACATAACCAAAAAATAGGTCAATCAGACAACTACACAGAGTATGTGGCATGTCCTGTTCTTCAACACACTTACGAAGAACAGGACATGCCACATACTCTGTGTAGTTGTCTGATTGACCTATTTTTTGGTTATGTTGTATTTGGAAGTACTACGGAGGGCAGGACATACCGGGATTTTCAATGTGACCTTTACTTCAAATATATGCTTGCTATCATTTGGAACCATTGTCATAATGTACACTACATCAAATATACAAGTTGTATTGAAAATCCCGGTATTTGGTGCCCTCCAGAATACATGTGAGTTCATCGTATCAAAAATTTAGCCCAATCGAACAAATATAGCTCATACTACAGCCATCCTGCTCAAAACTTGGATATTTTCCCAATTAGGCAATTTGATTCGCCATCAAAGAATCTGAGGAGGCCATGCCCTCCGGAATGGAAATGCGAATTCAACGGTAATACTTTCAAGGGAAACGGTTGGGAATTGAGCTTACAGTGGCCATCCTGGTGAAAACATCAAAATTTGATGAAAAATGAGCCGCGCCCTAAGTTCCGCAAACTGCTGTAACAAAATAATGGCGTGCAAATATTTGCTACAATATTTTGCGAAACTTTTGCGGAAACATTGTGTATTCACAACATTTTAGCCCCGGAAAATTCGGGCCAAACTCCGGTGTGCCGGTTTTCATCCATTGGCGGTATTTTCAAGTTAACAAGCAAGCAGCTGGTGTCATCGTTTCAGAGAATTTAATTTTTTTCATTGACACATTCTGAAGTACGTTATATGCTCAGACTTTGCAACACGCAGCCATCAGCCTATGTTAGTCAATATGTAATATTTTCCACCAATTCCATGTGAATTATCCTGAGATTTCTAGCTAGGTTTCATGTGAATCGGTGAAGAACTCATTGAGAAACCGGGATTCTTTGAAAATATCCCAAAACGGAAAAAAAAGCCGCTCGTGCCCTCGGTACTGTTATTAGCTGTAAATGTTTTCGGGTTCCTGGGCGGCTGTATTTTGGCAGCGACAGGCCAGGTACGTTTCGCTACCTTGTTATAAGCTACGCTGCATTTTTTAAGTAGCTTCCAACCATTGGGAGTGCAGAACATGTCAGGGGAACCCCCGCTTCGGACGGATTTCCATCCGGACCAAATCCGGATGCTCCGGATGCTTCAGGCGCTTCTCCGGATGGTTTTCCGCCCGGCGCTCCGGACACTTCTGCGCCCTTCTATCCGACCGCCAAACCACCCGGGACATCTGTCCGCTCTCATTGGCACGTGCTGTGCGATCAGGCCCGCAATCATTGGACTCATGCTCAACAAAAGTAATGGCGTCGGTGGTTCTTGATGTTGGGCGCATCAAATCACTCCAAACAACTTGTAGACCAGAAGTATGGATAAATAGAAGACATTTGGGTATGTTAACTGACTTCCATAAAAGGCAATTCTCGTAGAGTACGCGATTTTTGCTTAGATTTTGAAACCGACTTTTTGTAGAGGGTGCGTGGGAAAAATCTGTTACCACAGTCGAAAAGTACTCGTCGAGTAGTGCAGATTTCCACTTTGTATCATGTCAATACCATGTCATTTGAGCTTGCAATCGCTCTCAGAAAGTGGCCATTTTTATCGAAAATAGGCCAAAAACAGCAAAAATGAGTAAAAATGGCCACCTTCTGAGAACAATTGCGAGCTCAAATGACATGGTATTGACATGATCCAAAGTGGAAATCTGTACTACTCGACGAGTACTTTTCGACTGTGGTAACAGATTTTTCCCACGCACCCTCTACAAAAAGTCGGTTTCAAAATCTAAGCAAAAATCGCGTACTCTACGAGAATTGCTTTTTATGGAAGTCGGTTAACATACCCAAATGTCTTCTATTTATCCATACTTTTGGTCCACAAGTTGTTTGGAGTGATCTGATATGCCCAACATCGAGAACCACCGGCGCCATTACTTTTGTTGAGCACTAGTAGATACCTCCGGACACGTGCTACTGGGTAGTTACCAACTAGTATATAAGGTTTCGCCTAGCGTGGGAATCCTCATCCTTTCTTCTCTTCGGATTCCCCCGCTAGGTGCGTAGTATTTCCGCTCCTGTATTTTAGTACCTATATTTATTCTTCGGATTCCCCCGCTAGTTTCCGCGCCCTGCGCTGAGCTTAAGGTTGCCCTTACAGAACAGACCTCCCCGAGGGCTGTCTTTGTTGCATTGTGAAACGGCCGGCAATTTGTTGTGAGCTCTGCATCCCCGCATATTTCGAGTGTGCTTTGTGCTATGAATACCACTGTGAGCAGTCAGAAGTGCCGGGTCTGTACTTGAATGTTCCTTCAAGCTTGAAGTTGTACTATCCTGAATGCTTTGAGCATGTGTGCTTTCTCACTAACTTAGTTTTCTCACAGGTACTCATCACTCACACATCCTTTCTGTTGTATTAAAATTATATTTGGGGCAACCCAGACTGCCAGGCCCAACTTCAAGCACACTCCTTCAGACTCATCCTATTGTGGTGTTCTGCATTGCACCTCGGGCTTGTCTCTGGAGTCCCACCAACTGTTCTGAAACTCTGCTTGCTCTGTGCTGTTGATCTTGCTGTATGTCCCTCCACCAATGTGAGTGAAATTCTACACTACTATATTGAGTAGATAGAAATAGAAGTCAGGAGTATGATGAGTCAGTTACTGGAAAAGAAACAGAACTATGAGGAATATGGTCCAAAAAGATACATCTGTTACATGCGGTATGTTCCTGCCAACTGTCGACGAAGCTCAACAGCCTCTTTATCTGCATGTACAGCATCTCTGTGCTGACCCAAGTTACGAAGAGTGATACCTAGGATATGAAGGGAGTGGGAAAGATCTTGGGTGGTGGTGGGGTCTGCTCCAGCTAATTCTCGACGAAGCTCAACAGCCTCCTTCCCTGGATGTTCTGCCTCTTTGTACTGGCCCAGATTAATAAGATCTATGCAAACATTGTGCAGGGATTGGGCCAGATCTTTGGTAACAGTGAGGCCTGTTTTCTCCAACTTTCGACAAAGGTCCAGAGCTTCTTTGTCACCGCACAAAGCATCAGAGTGCTGCCCTAGCTCCCTGAGATTCCGTCCCTGAGCAAGCCAGCTGTGGATGAGATCTTTGGCAACAGCAGGGTATATTCCTGCCAACTGTCGACGAAGCTCAACAGCCTCTTCAGTTGCATGCACAGCCTCTGTGTGCTGACCCAGTTTACGAAGAGCTACACCTAGGTTATGAAGGGAGTGGGCGAGATCTTGGTCTGCTCCTGCCAATCCTCGACGAAGCTCCACAGCCTCTTTCACTGAATGCACTGCCTCTTTGTGCTGGCCTAGGTTAATAAGATCTATACAAATGTTATGCAAGGATTGAGCCAGATCTTTGGTAACAGGGACATCTGTTCTTGTTCTTGCCAATTTTCGACAAAGGTCCAGAGCTTCTTCGTCAGCAAGCAGAGCATCAGAGTGCTGTCTTAGTTCCCTGAGATTCCCCCCCTTAGCAAGCAAGCTGCGGATGAGATCTTGTGCAACAGTGGGGTATGTTCCTGTCGACTGTTGGTGAAGCTTAACAGCCTCTTCATTTGCGTGCGCAGCATCTCTGTGTTGACCCAAGTTGCGAAGAGCTACACCGAGGTTATGGAGGGAGTGGGCAAGATCTTTGATAACAGTGGTGTCTGTTCTTGCCAATTCTCGACGAAGCCAAACAGCCTCCTTTCCTGGATGTACAGCCTCTTCGTGCTGGCCCAGGTTGATAAGATCTATACAAACATTGTGCAGGGATTGGGCCAGATCTTTGATAACAGCGGGATCTGTTCTCGCCAACTTTCGACAAAGGTCAAGAGCTTCTTTGTCGGAATGCAGAGCATCAGACTGTTGCCCCAGCTGTCTGAGATTCCGTCCTTGAGTAAGCAGGGTGTGAATGCGATCTGCGCCAATAGTGAGGTCTCTTGCTGCCAATATGTCGTTGATCGGCGAGGGTGCAGATGTCCTGTTGGTGACGAGGTCCATTCCTGGTGTTATGTAGAATGACTAGACAAGCAGGCAATGAAATTTTGGGAGATCGTACCGCCTACATTGTTTGTCACCATGAAGTATTGAGAGTGGACATTATAAATGATTTTTGGAGCCTCCCCGGTACCGCCATCGCCACCCTGACGCTCACTCCCCCCCCCCACTGCCACCTACACCTCCTAGGCCGAGGTTAATCTCGATGGTTAGGTCTCACAGTTCACTCATACCGGCAATATTCAAGATCTGGTGTGGCCGAGGCTCATTGGAGTCCCGGGTCTCGCGGGCGGGGTCGAGCATGCCGGTGGGCACTGTGGATTCGTTCAGACACCCAGAACGTGTGAGCTGCGGATTATGTATCCGGGAAGCAGCACGACAACTGTCACACCGGAGATCGGACGGCATTTCATCAAGTCATTCGTAAAATGAATATCAGGCTTTACAGCGCACTACTTCAGTTGAGCAAGTGAAAATCGAGCCGGTATTGAGGCCCAATGAGTGGAAGATCTGCAACTCTGCCTTAAAGCTTGAGGCCAACCCAAGCGTGAGCGTGGTGAACATTGATTCGCATTGGGTCAGTTCTTGCTGGGTTGACGAGATCTCGGACCTTAACTATCGGCTTCACACGATGACAAAGATAGGTTAAGTCAGTCTAATGAGAAAGATTTCAGCTTTGGGCCAAAGAATATGTACGCCAGGTACCGAAGTAGTACGTGTGTTCTATGTGTTGATGGGTAGCTTTTGGCCTGCATAGGTTACAATGTCATCACTTCACTCTTGTTATAAGATTGCGTGTGTCTGAAGCCATATCTCCATATGGTTATATTAACGGCTTGCTGCGGCATGTTCAGCATCACCCTTTTTCTATTCTACCTCTTTATAAAATTAGCATGTCTGTCTGTCTGTCTGAAGCCTATATCCCCATTAGTGATGCCCCAGTCATTGGTGATGTCTGCTGTTAATTGACGCCCTCATGTGACAGGTGGCGCTACTAACAAAACCCTCTATTCCGCATTCGCCTTACATCATTGATTTTTTCCTCCGGTAGTTCGGTACATAAATTTTGCGGGTCTATCCGAAAGATACCCATCTCCGGTTCTATCGCAACTTCGACCACTAATGCACCCGAAACGCCACGGTGAGAATCGTGCCGTACAACTTGCGGCGATTCATGGCGGTCAAGTCAGCATCCGATAGTACTAGATACAAGTGGTTCACAGCGCAAAGTCGTTCATATTTTTCTGTCAGTGGGAACCTTGCTTCAAAGTTACCCTCTATTTCCCTTTGATGTTCAAAATGTTGCCCTGACAAATGGCATTGGTGGTAAAGCCGTTTATTCCGCATTCGCCTCACTGTTGTGCTCAAGCCCAAAATAACTGACCCTGTTTTTCCTCGGATCCTAACTAACGCCCTGTCAGGCAGTGCCAGCGACGTTACGAAAGGCTCTTTTTCCCGAATTCCCCCCGCTGCTGTGCTCGAGCAGAGTTAGCTAGCCACATTCACATTGTCTCGCTGTTCACTTGGCGCTGCAGACTCACTCCCATGAATCCAGGCAGGAAATTTGGGTTAAACAATCGCATGCCCGTAGCTCTAAAAGCGAAGCCATCAATTAGGATGAAACTTCTCGACAGAGAAGTCGCCGTAATCCCGGACTGAGGTCGACAAATCAGGAAAGAAGCTGTACCATCCCCAGTTTCAAAAAGTGGAAACTATTGCCATTGTGCGTTGAGCGGCCCAGACGAGAGGGAAAGCCTGAGGTCGACCAAAGAGGAAAGAAGCTGATGGGGGCATTGCCAGGCGTGGAGAGAGTGAACAAATCCCTCTGTGCTCTTCACCTTTTCCATGTCCCGCAATGCACCTTCCACCAGCGCGGAGCTCTACAGGCAACGAAGGCGTCAACAACAAAGGATTCGTCGCGCAAATGAGGACAGTTCCATGCGGGATCTACAACGAAATAGAGATGCAAATGCGAGAAAATCTGCTCGTGATTTACTGGCTGATTCTGACAGAGAAGAGATTCGCCGTCTCGATACCGACGTCCGAAGAAATGCTCGAAATAACCTCCATAATTTGCGATACGCAGAGATACGTCAAAGTGACACTGCCGCTAGGAGAAATGCTCGAAACAACCTCGACGCTTCGCGACGTGCGGAGATTCGTCAGCGTGACACCGCTGTACACAGATCAGCACGTTCGAATCCAGCGGACCAGCTGTGGTTGGATCGAGTTGCGGTCCTTAACTCTTCGCATGAAATAGTAGTCCTGACAAAGGCTCGGACCTCACGGCGGCCGATCTACACTTCCCTCTTACATCAAATAAATTCCTTGATCAATCTCACTCATTGGATCTATTGATTTAACACAGCAAGCAGTTGTTTCTCCTCAATGCTGTCTCATTCCTCCTTCTTTGATGCCTGCGGGGCATTCCGTATACTCTCAAAAAATTTCCGAATCGTTATCGGTTGCACCAAATGAAGTGTGATTTTTATTCTTTCAACTGTGCCAGTAACAATGTGGTAATGAAGTGCAATCAGAAAGACAGACGAGAGATGAGACATGCTGATAATTTACAAGAGCGTGGCGGGCCGCTTCGCAGCACTTCGGTTGAGACATGGGCGCCTGTCCCGAGTTTAAACCTGATATGCCGTAGATTCGGGGCTGATTGACAGATGGCGGAGTTCGAAATGGCTTCGGACGGACAGGCGTAATTTTATAAAGAGAGTAAAGTAAAGTAAAGTAACATATTCATGGAATCCACGGACCTCTGCCACCAAGAGGTGATCACCGGAAAATCCTGGGACAGGAGGGAGGGAGGGTATCAGACCCTTATTTCACTTTTCGGAAAAAGTTTTGGAATGCTTCAAAAATGCACTTTAGAAGGTTTTTTAAAAAAGTCATAAAATATATATATATTTACACGCATCTGCTGCGCTTTTGGCCAAGCAATCAGTTAGCGCGAGAGGTGGATGTGATACAGAGACAAGTGTCACTCATGCGAAGCACATAAGTAAATACCCCTGGGTGCCACCTCGGATCAGCCATCACTTTGTCCGAACCAAATATGGCAAGGTGAGGTTTA
Source organism: Mycena olivaceomarginata (assembly GCA_029378375.1). Classification (NCBI taxonomy): domain Eukaryota; kingdom Fungi; phylum Basidiomycota; class Agaricomycetes; order Agaricales; family Mycenaceae; genus Mycena; species Mycena olivaceomarginata. The sequence continues at coordinate 126,894 of JARKIC010000495.1, read as the reverse complement.
GGGGTGAAATTACCCGATTTGGGTGTGGCTATGCTCGGCTAAGAGGGAGGGAGGGGTCGGACAGTCTTAATTCACTTTTCCGACCCTGTGTAGGTAATTTTATGGACTATCACCTCTTGTCTGCCACTGCTCCACTGCATCCGACCCTGCAGGCACCACGCGGTAACCACGGACCTTTACAGCACACATTGCACAATAGATGCTCAGCGCGCCTCCTCGCAATCAATTGGCGCTGGCAGCCTTACTCCTTACCTGCTGCCTTTCCTTCACTGTACATTATTGCACAGCTGCAGAATCTGCCCGCTGGCTCACATAGACCTTGGGGATGCAAAGAAGGGCGAGTAAATCAAGGATGAACATCAGAAGAGTGGTATCAGACATCAGAGTAACCATCTGTGGGCGTGCACTCTCTAGAGATGAGAAGGCGAGAAAAAGTGAGCAAGACAAACATGGGCAACAGGGGAAAAGCACACACTTCCTAGAGATGAGAAGGTGAGAAAAAGTGAGCAAGACAAACATGGGCAATATTGGAAAAGCACGCACTTCCTAGAGATGAGAAGGTGAGAAAAAGTGAGGAAGACAAACATAGGCAATGGGGGAAAAGCACGCACTTGCTAAAGACAAGGAGGTGAGAAAAAGTGAGCAAAGCAAACATGAGCAATGGGGGAAAAGCACATACAAACTAGAGACAAGAAGGCAAGAAAAAATGAGCAAGACAAATATGGGCCCTGGGGGAAAGGCACACACATACTAGAGATGAGAAGGCAAGAAAAAGTGAGCAAGACAAACATGGGCAATGGGGGAAAAGCACGCACTCTCTAGGAACGAGAAGGCAAGAAAAAGTGAGGAAGACAAACATAGGCGATGGGGGAAAAGCATGCACTCGCTAGAGACAAGAAGGTGAGAAAAAGTTAGCAAGACAAACATGAGCAATGGGGAAAAACCACGCACATACTAGAGACAAGAAGGCAAGAAAAAATGAGCAAGACAAATATGGGCCCTGGGGGAAAGGCACACACATACTAGAGATGAGAAGGCAAGAAAAAGTGAGCAAGACAAACATGGGCAATGGGGGAGAAGCACGCACTCTCTAGAGACGAGAAGGCAAGAAAAAGTGAGCAAGACAAAAATGGGTGATGGGGGAAAAGCACGCACTTCCTAGAGAAGGCAAGAAACAGTGAGCAAGACAAACATGGGCGAGGGAGGAAAAGCACGCACTTGCTAGAGATGAGAAGGCGAGAAAAAATGAGCAAGACAAACATGGGTGAGGGAGGAAAGCACGCATGTGCTAGAGACGAGAAGGTGAGAAAAAGTGAGCAACACAAACATGGGTGACAGGGGAAAGCACGTGCTTCCGAGAGACGAGAAGGCGATAAAAAGTGAGCAAGACAAACATGGGCGACAGGGGAAAAGCATGCACTTCCTAGAGACGAGAAGGTGAGAAAAGTGAGCAAGACAAACATGGGCGATGGGGGAAAATCATGCACTCTCTAGAGACGAGAAGGTGAGAAAAGTGAGCAAGACAAACATGGGCGATAGGGGAAAAGCACACACAAGCTAGCGATGAGAAGGCGAGAAAAAGTGAGCAAGACAAACGTGGGCGATGGGGGAAAAGCATGCACTTCCTAGAGACCAATGGAATCTCAATTAGTATACTATGAGCACCATTACTATTCACAGTTGGCTCTCTACACACTTTTGCTTGAAATTCCTTGCATCTTGTCTTTATTGGCATGTTGCTGCAAGAATCATCACTCTTCTCTCTCTCTCTCCCCCATATTTTGATCTCACCTTCAATAGCCCCCACCCCACAGCGGCCACATCAAGGAATACCCACCATGATCCTGCTTTCCAGACATTGACAACTGCATCCTCCACCATCTGTTCAAACAGGTTCTCAATCCTCCCATCCTCCCATGTCATGCTTTCTTCCACCGCCTTTCACAAGTGTTTATACCAGTGTTCAACCGAATACTCCACAACAACATCAGACTGGCTCCCTGCCTTGACAATGACCTCCAAACAACTTCTTGCTGTTACAAAGTGTGCATGGCCCGTGAGGACACAGAATGCCGCTGGTGCATGCCCATCCATGATATAATCACGGAAAGACTTGGGCATTTGTGGTGTTGCTTCCTCAAATGATGTGGTTGTGCCTGGAATCAAGACACTGCGAAATTGCTGGAGGAAGTGTGCAACATCAAACTCGTCTTCCTGAATGTCGGCCAGTAAAGCAATGATTTGGCCAATGGTAAATGGCTTCTCAAGAATGAGAATGGTTCCGATAATGTGCCAAAATCCGGCCAGTCGAACCTCGCGCAATTGTTCATCCTGTGCCAGATTATCTATGTCCTCGAACGAGGTCAAAATAAGCCTGTATAGGTCCTCAAGCTGACCAATACCCATTTGGGTAAATTGATCAAAGACCCGTTTTTGAGAGGCCTTCCCATACTGGTGAATCTGCTGCCCAACCCACTGAAGAGCAGTTGTGGCATAGTGAAAGAGGCCATTTGAATTTGGTGTAATTGATATTCTCATCTTCCCTTGGGCAGAATAAAACACTTTTGAGCATCCTTCACCATTTAAATGACTGTGTAAGTTCTCCTGGAGGCTTTGCATATTTTTTCTCCAGCTACTCTCAATGGTATCAGTGAAAAACTGCAATTCTGTAGGTATTTGGGGCAGCAAACTTTATCGCAATTTGGCATGAGCACAAAATTTTCTCCAAGAGCTCATACTGAGTATAAATGTGTATCTGACATGAGCACATATTTTATTGTGGGTGAGGAAGAATGTGAAGAATTTTATCTGGAATTCCCAAAAATTGTGGCTGTGGGGTGGCTATGTTTGTTTACAAATATTTTCCTCCACCCGCTGTGGAGACTCAAGTTGTGACCATGTAACATCACAGTCACACAGTCCGATTCTTCCGGTCTCTCAAAATAAATAGATTATACCCTACTTTGTCTGATGAACCTGGTAACCACAGCTGGGTAGGAATCTGCAAGTAGGCTGGCCTTAAATTAGCACTGATTGATACGAAGGGATTTTGATCCATCTACCTGGAAAACAAGGTCATGGTTATGCAATGCAACAACATGGTCCATAAAGACAAGGGCCATTCCAACGTAGAATGTGTGAACCTGCAGCAACAACATGAGTATTGCATCATGTATTGGATGTCTGGTGTAGTGCTTATGATCCTGTCCCTCCCACATAGTGGTGTCGGTGAAGGTCGTTGGTTCAAATCCCACACTTGCCACTTTCGAAGTTTGGACTTATTCAACATTGATTTTTGAATTGTTTAAGCAGCTGCTTAACCCAAAAAGTTGGAACTATCGGATTGATGGTGGACAACGGAGTCCATGGAGTCCATCACCGGAGCTCTTTCCGTGCAGCTGATACACCTCCACAAGATAACCGCACCCCATAGTCTTTAGCGAAGTCACTGCACCTAAATTCCTCCAGTACCTTCTCTACTTTGCACTATCGACGGTATCTTGACTTTTATATGTCTTCTACGAAAACTATATCTGTTGCCATGCTCCAGCCTGCACCGTTCGATCAAAGTGCTACAGCCATTTCGATCCAATAAATTCAACAAGGGTAAATGCCCTCGCCGAAACCCACCCACAAAGATACCTGGATATTGAAGTCTTCAGGCGTTTTACTGTGGAGGAACGTCTGCATTGGTAGGCCTACACGGTTTTGTCTACAGGGAAATCACTACACTACAACATCCGCAATCGTAAGTCTCGAAGGAAATCTGTACACCAAGATGGCTGGACGGACACAAGCTTGCTAATTTTCAATCTCGGTGATCTTTCTCTTCAACGATCATCATGGTCCTTGCGCGGTTGATCCTCGAGCGTCTGCTGGCCCATGAATCCCTAATGAACAACTTACAATTTGCACAAGTGGTCCGATTTCTGGACTTCACAAACAGAGTCTGGGATGAAATTGTCCCGCCAGACCAATACCGTCCCCTCGAGCTTCCTGCCCACGTTGTCCAACTTCTTGGCGCCATCTTGAACCTCGACCCCAGTCTCATACAACTCATGTGGAGTGCTTTTGCGGACATAGCTGAAGCGTCGCATCAAGAGCGCGAGGGTTTGGAGCCATCACTCGACGATGCCTTCCGAATCCATGCACATTCGCACCAGATAGGTCTTTGATTCATGCCTCGTATCTTCAACAAGAAAATAACTCAGACAAAAATATCCAGGTGCAGAGGTCTTATCTCCTCCCTTTTCTTTTTGCCCAACTCTGGCGTGCAATAGACACAAACTGGGTGAAGAGATCTCAGTGGAAGGTCGGCTGTACACTCTCCGTCGTGGCGTCCTGCCAATATTCTCCAAGTCTCTATACTGCCGTTGTAGGCCTTTTTTTTTTGACACACCAAAACACAGATCTCAACTTTTTTTTCACAGCTTGTCTCACACGCTACTATCACAACTATTTTGTTGCCAATGCCAGCGAAACCACCTCGAGGCGACAATACTATTCTGCAGACCCTCCTTTGTTCATTCATCTCACAGAATCAACATACATGGAATCAGATCTCTGCCGCCACTTTGGAATTCAAATGGCCCTGGCTCAGCAAGTTTTGTCACCTTACTTGTCCTTTCATGGCTTACTCTATGTCTAGTGACACTTGTCAGGGAATTGCACGGGTATACAACAAGGTTTTGGGTGCCTCTAATCTACCCAATGCTTCACGCCTGAGCGTTGAACTCACCGGTGAACTTGTGTCGGACGCATTCCTGCTCCATGCAATACTACATGATAAACAGAGTCGCCGCGAGATTCTGTCCTTACCGCACAAAGGTTACCAAAATCATCGATTCGACGAGGCACTTGCTGAAAGGAACCGTCGTATGGCTGGGACTGGGCAAGATATGTGGGCGCACACCTGTAACCGGTGCATGAAAATATACCAGGGGGAAGATGGCGGCTGGTGTAAGTCAATTTCCCTTGTTTATGAGCTCCCACTCACTCTTGTACCTATCCTTGGCAAGATCGTATGACTGCAGGTGTTCATGACGGCGTATCTGTGCGACATGCTTGCTGCAGTGTGCACGATTGTCTCGAGGCACTTCCTTCTCAACGTGCTCATTTCTGCCATACACATTGTGACATGGCCAGAATTTGCGCCATAAATGGCTGCAATGCTTCCATAGAGCCTGGGTTTCAGACCTGCGCTAATCAGGAGCATCGGGAGTTTCAAAAGGATGCCGATGAACGGAATACAGCCATGTTTCAACTCCGGAGTCGCCTCCGTAAAAGCATGATCTCCCAAGTCCCCCTTGCCGGCACAGCTGAATCTGTGGAATCTGTCTTACCACAGGATCAGACTCCGTTGTCATCTGTACCTCTGCCGCAGACACCTTCAATTTCTGAGCAGTCAACACGGTCCGCCAAGCTCAAGGGTAAATTGACTCGGAGCTGGACGCACAACGAACAGCTGTTTGTGCGCTGCTGTGGAATTATCATATCACGAGCGACACTTTTTGGCTCTGAGGGAGTCACTGGAGCAAAGGTAATAGTCCCGTCCTAAATTCACAGTTTGTTTCATGCGTTCTTCAGGCCTTCTTGAAGTGCACTTTCCCTCCTGAATACCCTGGTGCCATGCCGTCTTATATCTTTTACGACAACAACTGCTCCTTTTTGAAGCATCTCCGCAGCTGCGAAGACCATTACTTTGATAATGTTGGCCTTCCTGTTGACGTATTTCACTTCAAGTGCAAACACACAGAACGCGATGTGTTTTGCCAAACTCACTGTAACCCAGCCAGATTCCGAGAACTGATTGACTGCAACGGAAAGTGGATTTTCAATTCATCTGCTGCGGAACAAGCAAACGTCTGGTTTGGGAAATATCAGAACATTGTACAAGACATGGGTGTTCTCAAGTGAGCGGTTATGAGTTTTCCTCTGCACCCTATATGACCTGAAATATTACTTGCAGATATAACTTCTATCTGGACGAAATGATCCGCCTTCACAACGAAGATGTCGCCGCTGACCTTGCGGCTCAGGGTCACGCCCCGCACCTCCAATCAGAGTCTTTGCTTCGGGGTGGCTTCCCGTTCTTGTAAAAGCAGATAATAGAATTAGCTGGATATCAACTGCTGCAGCTACGTTGCTGCAACAACTCGGCTGCAAGCCTCTTGCTGCTGTGAACTCCCTGTGGTGGCATTGCTGCAGCAATTCTGCTGTAGCAGTATCGCTGGGTTAGCCCTGGCACAGCTATATATCTGGAGCGCATTATGTACAGCAGCTTAGCTGGACATCAACCGCTGCAGCTATATTGCTGCAACGACTTGGCTGCAAGTCCCTCGCTGCTGCCAACTCCTTGTGGTGGCATTGCTGCAGCAGTTCTGCTGTAGCAGTATCACTGGGTTAGCCCTGGCGCAGCTATATATCTGGAGCGCATTATGTACAGCAGCTTAGCTGGACATCAACTGCTGCAGCTATATTGCTGCAACGACTTGGCTGCAAGTCCCTCGCTGCTGTTAACTCCTTGTGGCAGCATTGCTGCAGCAATTCTGCTGTAGCAGTATCGCTGGGTTAGCCCTGGCGTGCATTAATTATGTACAGCGGCTTAGCTGGAGATCAACCGCTGCAGCTACATTGCTGCAACGACTCAGCTGCAAGCTTCTGGCTGCTGCTAACTCCTTGTGGTGGCAACACCGGAAACGATAGAGAGGCAGCGAACTCCAAAGCTCACATGTGTGGTTGCTACGCTTTCAGTTTTATTAAAACACGTAGCTGTATTTCAGCCAATCCAGCGGAGTGGTAGGTCTAGTAGATGCATACCAAGAGACCAGTAGCATATTTGCAATATTCGGTCCTTGCAATCTCGTGCGCCAGATATAAGTACGGAGGGAGTCTGAAATTGTCTTTTTCATAGATATCAAAAGTTGGCGCCATTGGAGGCATGCAGCACTCCACCGAGGATTTTTAAGTATGTCAAAGAGTGTCTTGCTCAAAGTACATGAGGCTTCGACCAGATTTACTGCCACTAGAGGTATTTTAGAATGAAAGTTGTTATCGCCTCTGAGACTCCGAAATTGTGTTTTTCTTGAATTTGGCTCCATAGAAACTCTTTAAGTCTGGTAGGGATTGATTTCAAATGCTGCATTGAGTGCCAGAATAAGTGGATGAGCCTGCATAAATCAACAGCCTCAGCTTTACGAGTGGCTGTGTGATGGTAAACCTAAGGCCGTCCATTAGTGGCTGTGCTGAGGCAGTGCTTCTCTTATCTCCATCTGCTTGCATTTTGCTTCCGTTTAGCCGATGTCTGCAGAGACGGTAGCTGAGCTGCAAGATTTGCTGGCCCAGTGGCAGAAGCTCAACCTCCAAGACTCCTCCCCAGAGCTAGATGGCCAGCTGGCTGCAGCTGTCAGTACGGCTAAAGCCCAGATACGACAGCACTCAAAGAAGCGTGGTCAGGAAGAGAATTCAACTCGGGACGGCGGACACAGACCTCTAGGTATGTCATGGGAGTCCACATAACCTTTCTTTCATCTCATGTCTTTCCCAGAGAATCCCAGCCGCAATTGTTTATCACAAATTCGAACTTACAGCTATCAGAAGTACTGCGACCTTCTCCGATAAAAGACTATGCACCTGTTGTAGACTCTCCTACTCCAGCAACACTATCTCAGTTTCCCTTTATTGAAATTGATCTCCATGGTGAGAGACCGTCGAGGACAGGTGCATACATTTTTTTGGCACTCATATGAACCGCAAATAACTTGACCCCATCTTCCACGCCCTCGATCCCACCGGCGATCGCCCTCCAGCATCATGGCCCTCGCCGGGTGGGCCCAGCGCGCCGCCGCAGCCTGCCATTTCCGGTGACGCATACAACTACTACGCCGCCACCCTGGGTTATGCCTCGGACAGCGCCGTCGGCCCGCAATCACAGACGGCTGTACCTCTCGTTTCTGGATCCCTGTCTGGACAGGCGACACCCCTTGATTTATGATCACGGACTGCTCACATTATTGTATATAACACATCCCACCTTCCCTGCGGTGCCCATGTCGCCCCGACCGCTTCTAGCCATAAGCCACCTTCCATGCTAGTGCGACCGGTCGAACACCTATTTGCTGCCGCGCTGCACATGTCATACCCGGCTCCTTGGACTGCGAGACCCGACCTGCGGTCGAACTCTCCTCCTTGCTGCCCCCACGTGGAGATCTCTGAAGAACCCCGACGAAGACGATTGGCCCCGGATCCCCGGTTGATGCTTGCTAGTTGACACGACACCGACGCAAGACTCAGGCAGAGCTTGAGGCGCAATATCTCCCTCTCATGATGATGAGCAGAGTGCGTGCTTCGCCTGCCTCTGGGGCTTTCTTGTACTGCACCCTTTTCACCCGTCGCTTGTCCTGTGTCCATCCCCGAACCCTTACCACCCAATCATCGAGCTTGGGGCGATGACCACTTCACTGTGGTTCCGTGCCTCACGCGTGCCGATACACTGGCATCACCATTGTCTCTTCTCTTGGAGGTCTCATACTCGTTCTTCCACCGCACTCCCTGGCCCGCGCCGCCGCTAACCCCGTGGCTTGTCCATCCGAAGCGCTCGCCAACATCCGCCGTCCCGTCACGCATCGCAATTTTTATTATCTTTATGACCACCACTGTCTCGATATACATGTCTTACTACGCCCCCCTCGACGCCCCTCCCCGCACTATCGTCTTCGCCCCGCTACGCCCGTGTGCACCTGATCAGCACCCGCACCGCGACAACCTTTGTCCACGTCCCCGTCTCCATCCCCTTTGCTCTGCCCACCCCCTCGTGCTAGTCAGCTGGCCACCGCCCACAGCTGGATGCACCTTGTACACGCACGCGTACTTGGATGGTGGACGCACCACACACCCCGGCACCCAACCCACACCTGTCCCCCAATTCTGACGCCCGACACACCGACACCGACACCGACACAGCAGCACCAGCCTGCAGCTGACAGCCCCGTGCGCCGCCGCACCCTCACCGCGCCTTGTGACAGGCATGCTCTCCAAGTGAGTGCGCTGATGGGCCCACAGCTCCCGTGCCTGTCTCAGTCTGCAGCAACAAGTCTGTCCTGTCCTGTCCGTCCGTCCGTCCGCCCCCGTGCGGCGCGCACTGTCAAATCCCAGCGGGACGTGTCCACCCCCCACCCGCCCCTGCGCCTGCCCACCTGGTTCTGCTGCTGCGCGCGCCTGGCCGCAGTCGTTGGGTGATGGAGTGGTGCCTGCCGCCTGCCTCTATGCCCCACCCCAGCGCATTGTCCACGCCCACCGATCTCACCGCCCTCCTCTCCCCGTTTCTCCAACAGGCCGAGCTCAACACGTTCCTCGCCATACGAACACGCACGCATGTGGTGCTCGCAGTGTGTACAGCTGCGCCTCCTTCTGGTGGTGGTAGTGGTGGTGTGAGTTTGGCTCTGGACCACGAGCTGAGGCGGACAGTGCTGAGGGATGCGGACAAGCCGAGGAGGAGACGCAAGCATGCGAAAGAGCTGGGGAGAGAGATTGCGCCCGTGTGGCTTGCCCTTTTCTGTTCTCATTCTCGTTCATACTCACACATAATATACACATACCGCGTGCATTTTGCTTTGCTTTCTGCCGATCAACTTAACACAGGCACCCCGACCCGATCCGATGCATGCAAAACAACCGGCATTAAATTGCAATATATATGCATGTCCACAACTCTCTAGAGCTAGGTATCTTCAACTATTTAATCCTTCTTGAACCCGTCCAGCTTTTTCATAAATGTGTTGATCCCAGTCACCTTCTGGTTGTTCAGATAGTCTGCAACGCCTGGCCACGAACGACGCCTCAGGATGAGTTTATGGGAAGTCAGACAGTCGGAGACCCAAGGCCCACTGGCGAGAAGCATGTGCGCCACAGCAAGGTTGGTGATCTTCTTGCCGCGAATTTCCTCGTTCGAGACCGAGTGTGGGACCTTGGACTCGAAGTCTTTGATAAGATTCACTCGTTCAACCCACTCGACCCAGCGCTTGGGTGTTTGACCCTTCCTCTTCTCAGCTGTGACGCGGTTACACCGACGAATGGCTTTGACGACAGTATTACGTCCATCCCTCTCCAGGAGATAGTTGCCAACAAGCTCGGTGAGCCTATCTGCCGCTGTTTGGTGAGGCCCAGACCCCTGAATAACGATATATCAGGCAGTTCTCAGACAAGTAGATTGCGCATTAAACGTACAGGCAAGCAGTACAACTTGACAATCAGAAAAACCCGCATCGCTTTTGGATTGCCGAAAATAGGAAGAACATGCGAATCATCGACATCCTCGCGCCAACACAGATCTGGTTCTTCATCTGGATGGTAAGTGACCAGAGGCTCACCCAGGTATCCATGATATCCTGGTATATGCCAGAGAACTTTGTAAGCTTGGCCTGTTGACGACAAACTAACTCAGCTGCCGCCTATGATTTCCAAAAAATTACTTGCCTTCAGGAATTGGCGTGAGGTTTCGGTCAAAAATAACCCTTTTAATGAGCGCCTTCGTCTCAATTTGCAAAGCGCAAATATTGTCATGGTTTTCAGCAGCTCCATCCCTGCCGTCGGGAAGTTCTCCAAAAGACCCGACGAGGTCCTCGACCTCGAGGGTATGGAACCTCGTAATGACAAGATCGTAGAGATCATCACCGAGGTAGTTCATTACAACAATCTTGGGATCATAAAGTTTGACATCGCCAGCGGAATCTGAAAGTAAGTCAGTCAAACAGCGAAGCTTAGAAACAACGTGGCTTGCCGTAGCTAATGATTTTCCAGTACTCGGCCTGATCATCGTCAAGCAGCTCCTCTGCAGAGCCTTTCCAGACAAACTCGTTAGTCGCAGGTACGGCTATGAAAGCTTAACAACGCTGACACCAAGTGAACAAAGCTGAACGTACCGGGTCTGCCCTGCGGATTCTGATTTTGCTGCTGATTCTCCTGGTCCTTCTCTTGGAGGAGGTGCTTCTGGTCGTCCTGCCAGAGATTATGATCGATCAGGGCCTGGTGGCATACAACTCAGTTTTTATTGAGCTGACCGGTAAATGCAAAAGGTTTTTCTCAAACAACTTGGCGACCTCTTCGTCAACGTTGTTATGTTCCCCTTGTTGTTTAACAACCCAAACCCAGTTGACTGTGACCGGAGGATCCTGCTGCAAGATAGCGTCTACGACATCGGCATAAAATGCAGGCGATGGATTGAGTGATTTTTTTTTAAGATGTGCACGCAAGATTGCCTAAGGCGGAGTGAGTCCTCTACTTTTCTTTTGACTTGGCTTCCATAAAAAAAAACATACCCTTAGTTCCTTTTCCGTGAGCGCTGGCGCAGCCCGGCCTCGTACTGTTTCTTGGGAATCTCTGATTTTGAAGATCAGTTGAAAAGGATTTTTCTATAAAAAAACACATACAGGTACTCTCTGGTGAGTGCGATACGAGAAAAGACAGGCGCCATGGATGCTTGTGGTTCGAGTCAAGAGGGTCAAGTGTTTTATGACGATCACTCCGATTTTGATGGCAATGTGGTAGCTATAACATTTCATGCGTGACCAGACAAGCATTAGTTTGTGCGTACGAAGTAAGTCTAGGATGTTGTGGTAATCTAAGATGACTTGGCACCCGCGTCTCTTTTTCCAAACCTCCTGGTCAGATCGGACCAGCTCCCACCCACGTTAGTCCCGCATTCGACAGCAGCTTCCAAAAGCTTTTTACCCTCCTCGTCTTTGATCATTGCCTTCCAGATATTCCAGTGAAGATAAAAAGTGCCATGAACCCAACGATTTTTAAAAACCTCTGCAAACCTGATAGGAACGGTGCCTCTCAGTGCCTCCATAGCGCGAAAGCCTCCATCCATATCATGAGCGAACTCGCGAGGAAACGGGTCCACTGCTTCGGACGTTGGAGCGCTGGTTGGATCATCAGTCCAAACTATGAAAAGAAGTGTCACCGGAAAGATCATACTGAGAAGATGTAGACGTTGATGTAGTTGGCAGAGACGAAATGCTGGACACAATCTCGACTTCAACTTCTGAGTTATTATCATCGGTAGAAGAAATGGAACTGCAACAAGAAGGCTCAGGCGCTGTCTTAGCATTGAAACATAACATACATTATAGAATTTGGCTTGTCCGATGATGGGCCGATGGTTGACTGACCCGAGTAATCGATGCGGGAAATCAAAGGACGCAAGCTGGAGCTGAGAAAAAATAATGTTTTTAAAACACCGATATTTTTTGAATGAGAGTCAAACCTTTTCCGCCGCGAAGCCGTAGGTGAGTCTTCGGCATCAGACAGGCGTCTTTTAGCCTTGGGTCCTCCTGGACAATCGCTAACCCCAGGTGAGCGCATGTAAAGCATTGAATTCCCTTTGATCTTCATTGCAACGTCCGTAAGAAGCCATTGATTACCATCCCAGTATCCATAGTCGGTGCAATTCTGGAGGCCGACCATGCGCACAATAGGACCAGAATCCTTGGGATGGAACAAAGGGTGCGCGGGCGCCGCAACAGTCAACAGTTGGGCTTCTGCGCCATTCTGTGTAAGCCAGTAAGCAAAATGTTAAATCTGGGCAAACGGAAAATATTACAGACCTCAGACCACCACTTAATTTGGATACTGTTGACGTTTTGTTTTCTATATAGCTCGCGCTGGAAACGATCCGAAACACTGATGTTGGGGGTCATGCTCGCCATTAAGGACTTTCTGAGCGAATGAGGGGTCAATGCTCTTGGCCATAGGGTGTTCGAAGCTGAAACCAGCCGGCAACATGGAGGCAGAGTTGGTGGAGGTACTGGGTGTACGTGGGGTAACAGTGATAGAATTGGTAGCGGGTGTAACAGGCTCATTGTGGCGAGGGGCGGGACAAGACTTGCCAGTTTTTTGGCAGCAAGTCTTGCAGTAATTGAGGACGCACTGCAAGTTCCGATGACCCGTATGATGCCCACGTTCGCTACAGCTCACGTTAGCACAGGGTTGCCTGGCTACACGCTGACGCGATGGAGTGGAAGATTGAGAGGATGGGGCAGAAAAAGTGTGGCTAGGCGTAGACGGGAAATTTGGTTGCATGTTGTCGTTGTCCTGCACATTGGCCAGTGCTCGGGGAATGTCATCCCGCCAGCGAAAGAAATTACAACAGGGATGGTCGTCGTACTCCTTAAAGTTACACTACAGTGGATTAAGTCTTGTCAGTGCAAAGAAATCAGACTTGACGCACCTCCTGGTAAAAACGTCCTTTGTTTCGCGGCGAGTGATGTCCTGTGCAGAGTTTAGGCTTTGTGAGAAATGTAAGGCTGCATTCTGGGCACGGCTCGTCTGAGAGATTGGAAGAACTATAGGAGACGAAGGCGGAAGAGGGTGCCATGTAGAAGGACAAAGAGAAACGACCACGACACCAACTGCCTAGTTGCTGACCGATTTGTCGTATAGACGGGCATGTCTTGAGGGATATCGCCAAAGCAAAATAAACCAAGGCGGAAACAAGAAGAGGAATCCAAAGTGCGGATCATGGCGCAATGAAACTTCAAAAGATATAGCGCAAGACAGGTTTCACCGGAGATAAAGTTCAGTTACATATGGGTGGAGATCTTTGCCTGAGAGTAAATAGCAGAGGTATTATTTGTCCTGAAAAAGACGCGAAACCATAGCGGTGCGAATGTTGGAGTTGACCGAAATGGAAGGGCCGAGTCAGGATACCTTCAACCAAATCTTCGTGTGGTTATTGCTAAGCCTATAAGGCTGAGCCAAAATAGCTGCAGCTAGATACCTGGAGAACTCTGGATCGAGCGGGATTGTTGCGACAGAATCACCGCAGTATTATATCCACAACGTTTTAGCTACAGTTGTCCATCGTTGTCCATGTCCATCAATTGATCCCCAGTACTCTAGTAGCTCTCGCTTAACCGAACATAATCTGGATCTGATTAAACAGAAGCATGCACAGGGCTCCACACAACCCCTCTGTCTGGGCGCACATGAGTGATTAATTGAGCAATGATTAAGCATGATTTTGTGTTGAGACAGCAATTGATTAGCTGTACAACAATGTCAGCTCTGTCCCAAAAGCCAATGTCTGACTCAGAGCACTGGACTATTGTGATTATAAGTTCATTAATTTCTACTTGGGACTTGGCATTTTTTTTTCTTTCCTTTTTTTGGAAAAAGGGAACAGGGGTCAATAGAAGTAGTGGCTCTCAGAAGAAGGAGATGGTGCTTTCATCCAAAGGGTTAAATGGTGAAGCATTCAACATAGCAGGCATGTGGCTACATTAATTTGAGTACATATGCATTGCCCAACACATGTGGGATGGCAGTATGGCTTTGTTTCCAACAGCTTATCTTGAGTCGAATCTGTCATCCAAATCCACAATCAAAGGGATCCATACCTTCATCCCTGTCCTTGAAAGAGGGTGTGATTAACAGCTGTCCCATGTTTGAAGAAGGCCCTCATTCCAAATCATTCTGTAAGGCTTCAGGCAGAAAAGGTGATATAGGTGTTAATGAAAGGAATGAAAGGTCTTACAATCTGGATAGGGATAGGAGGTGGAAATGAGTGAAGCTGAGAATAAAGGGAGAGGGCAAAGCACGCACTCTCTAGAGACGAGAAGGCGAGAAAAAGTGAGCAAGACAAACATAGGTAATAGGAGAAAAGCATGCACTTCCTAGAGATGAGAAGATGAGAAAAAGTGAGCAAGACAAACATGGGCAATAGGGGAAAAGCACGCACTCTCTAGAGATGAGAAGGGGAGAAAAAGTAAGCAAGACAAACATGGGCAATAGGGGAAAAGCACAGATGATCTAGAGACGAGAAGCCGGGGGAAAAAGTGAGCAAGACAAACATGGGTAATAGGGGAAAAGCACACACAATCTAGAGACAAGAAGGCGGGAACAAGTGAGCAAGACAAACATGGGCAATGGGGAAAAGCACACACTCTCTAGAGACAAGAAGGTGAGAAAAAGTGAGCAAGACAAACATGGGCAATAGGAGAAAAGTGCGCACGAACTGGAGACGAGGAGGCGAGAAAAAGTGAGCAAGACAAACATGGGCAACAGGGGAAAAGCACGCACTTCCTAGAGATGAGAATGGGAGAAAAAGTAAGCAAGACAAACATGGGCAATAGGGGAAAAGCACACACCTCCTGGAGACGAGAAGGCGAGAGAAAAGTGAGCAAGACAAACATGGGGGATGGGGGAAAAGCACACACAAACTTGAGATGAGAAGGTGAGAAAAAAGTGAGCAAGACAAACATGGGCAATAGGGGAAAAGCATGCACTCTCTAGAGATGAGAAGGCAGGAAAAAGTGAGCAAGACAAACATGGGGGATGGGGTAAAAGTACATACTCTCTAGAGACGAGAAGGCGAGAAAAAGTGAGCAAGACAAACATAGGCAATAGGGGAAAAGCAAACACTTCCTAGAGACGAGAAGATGAGAAAAAGTGGGCAAGACAAAGATGGGCAATGGGGGAAAAGCACGCACTCCCTGGAGACGAGAAGGGGGGAAAAAGTGAGCAAGACAAACATGGGCAATAGGGGAGAAGCACGCACTTCCTGGAGATGAGAAGGTGAGGAGAAGTGAGCAAGACAAACATGAGCCCCAGGGGAAAAGCATGCACTTCCTAGAGACGAGAAGACGAGAAAAAGTGAGCAAGACAAACATGAGCAATGGGGGAAAAGCACACACTCTCTAGAGACGAGAAGGGGAGAAAAAATGAGCAAGACAAACATGGGCAATAGGGGTAAAGCACATACTCTCTAGAGACGAGAAGGCGAGAAAAAGTGAGCAAGACAAAAATAGGCAATAGGGGTAAAGCACGCACTTCCTAGAGATGAGGAGATGAGAAAAAGTGAGCAAGACAAACATAGGCAATAGGGGGAAAGCACGCACTCTCTAGAGATGAGAAGGGGAGAAAAAGTGAGCGAGACAAACATGGGCAATAGGGGAAAAGCACGCACAATCTAGAGACGAGAAGGCGAGAAACAAGTGAGCAAGACAAACATGGGCAATAGGGGAAAAGCACGCACTTCCTGGAGATGAGAAGGTGAGGAGAAGTGAGCAAGACAAACATGAGCCCCAGGGGAAAAGCATGCACTTCCTAGAGACGAGAAGACGAGAAAAAGTGAGCAAGACAAACATGAGCAATGGGGGAAAAGCACACACTCTCTAGAGACGAGAAGGGGAGAAAAAATGAGCAAGACAAACATGGGCAATAGGGGTAAAGCACGCACTTCCTAGAGATGAGGAGATGAGAAAAAGTGAGCAAGACAAACATGCGAAATAGGGGGAAAGCACGCACTCTCTAGAGATGAGACACCTGCCCTGCCTCAATATAGCAACCGAGTGGTTGACATGATGCGATCAGATCATGTCAATCCCGCGGTAACCAAAGTGGCTCTCCCTCTTGCCCGCCCATAAATAGGGTCCGTAATTCTGACTTTGAGTCCTCGAAAGCACGGGTTCGGCAGCAAGCCGGCAGCACGCCGCCTCGGCGATCACCGAGGACCCTCCGTTTCGGAACTCCCCGAAAGGCAACCCAAAATGGTAACCACGGTGTTGGCATCACATCACCGCCTTCAAGTACTGCCGGTCGCCGGTCTCCCTGCCTTCATTCTCTGCCCGCCGCCCGCCGCCCACCGCCCACCGCCCGCCGCTCGTGCCGCGCCTACCGCGCGCTTACTCCTGCCTATCCTTTCCCACCTGAAAATTTCATCCTATTTGCGGCATCACACCGCCTTGAAGTACTTACCGCCGGTCGCCGGTCTCCCCGCCTTCATTCTCCCGCTGCCCGCTGCCCGCCGCCTGCGCCGCACCTACCGCGCGTCTACTCCCACCTATTCTTTACAACTCATCCTATTTGCTCAGACCCCTTGCTGCAGTTCCCTGCCATTTCCCTCTGTCCATACTTTCCCCGTCCGAAGCCGCCCACCATTGTCCTCGCTGTCGGTGATCCCATCGTGTGATCAAGATTCCATCGTAAGCGAGCGGACCCCGCACATGTCGACAACCGACCACATCGTGAAATGATGTTTTGTTGCCTTTCTGCCCACACCAAAGCGAGAAAACGTTATCGCTTCACTGATAGATATCTCGGCTAACTTCAAGTTTTCGCACCTCGCACAGTGTCTGTATGGCTAAAAAAGGTGTCTCAGCTAGTGTTGCCGCGACTTCTGACTCCGGCCCGCCAAGTCGACTTGGTGAAGTCGACTCAAGTCGAGTTGAGTCGAGTCACATGCATGACTCCGACCGACTTCGGAGTCGAACCCAAGTCGACTTGAGTCGACTTGAGTCACTTGAGTCGACATTAGTATATAGGTAAGTGCTGCAGACACCGTGAATGTCAGGAGTGCCTTGACAGAGCCCACTTATGAGTAATTTTACCAGTATTGAGGTCAGAATGAAGGATGGCCTATGAAACACTGGGTTTATAAACTCCATTCAAGTGGCCAAGGGTCAATTAATGGTTGATTCTGACCTATATTTGGTCGCAGAGCATGTAATGATGGCTACAGCTGCGAGTGGTAAGCTGAGGGCGGAAGCAGACAGCGGTTATGTGGCATTTCTAGATAGCTAATGCGACTCTGTTTGGGGACTTGAAGACAAACTTATGGCAGATAGAGACGACTCTAAAATGAAGTCCCAAAACCGTGGTATGACTCACAGAAACCTGCAATGCCGGCATTAAGATGCTGCAAGTTAATTCCCTCCAAGTTATTTGGACACAGGCGTTGAAAGATTGCACAATTACAGAATGTGGCTGTTAAATAAATCAAAATGGCAGCCAAGAAATGTTTTAAGACTCCCTTTACCATAGAAATGTGTATTCAAATTGTGTGCCATTGAACTGTGGATGCTATTTTGGCAAGCGGTATCAATGTGAGAATTGAAGTGTTTGGTGTTGCCACGACTTCCGACTCCATCCCCCCAAGTCGAGAGCCGAGTCTTCTATGTGACTCCACTCGACTTCGGATCCAAATCAAGTCGACGCGCCTCGACTTCGAGTCACTCAAATCGGGTTCACTAGATAAGATTGTAAGAAGCTCCAGTGCGAGATGTTCCCACTTCATTTTGGATCAGTCAACTCTTGAATCAGAGAAGGAAATTACTGAGTAATGGCCCGTTCCGCAGGACTAGAGAGGTGTCTTCACACCGTTTATGTGAGAGTTGTTGCTCTTCTGAACGATGCGCTCACAGAGGACAGATCGATGGTATCGCAGTCATCATGGCATTTGTTAAAAGTGACGAAAAAAAAATCAGATAGGCCACTACCTAGAATACATCTGACAGGAAGGAGAAATGGAATACAGGTGTAATGCAAGCCATGTGTGAAATGTTTAGTAGCGCCCGTGTCGAATCATCCACGGCCGCTGCAGCAGGAAGGCTTCGTTGAGCCGGGCTCATCGGCACAAACGGTTTGAGGGCTGCGAGCACTCACCGTACAGAAGATGAGGAACAGCCAAGTTTATCAGACAAGGGCTGCAGTGGAACACACGAGCACGGGCAGTACTGAATACAGCACGTATCACAGACAGCACCACGGGAGACTGTGGAATGCAGGGAGGCCGCAATACGCAAGGTTGAGTCAGACAGCCGTCCGCACCACACCGTCCGCATCTGTAACAGCCACGCTGCGGGAATCCTGGTGCAGTAACAGCTTACATTCGTGGTTTAACGCATGTACAGCATACCCATGCAGCAGGGAAGCCATGGTACAAAACAGCTTGTTTCAAGCTGGAGACTCAGCTGGACAACAGCTCACCGCACGCAGCGGGTGGTGACGCCAGGTCATGAGCTTGACGCCAGGGCATGAGCTTGACCTCCCCGAAATGTCAATGGAGTCAAAAATACTTACGGCAAGTACTATTAAATCGCGATATAACTCGTAAAGACTATACATACCGGATGGGATGAACTGAGGCCTGCCTAATCCATAAGACTTTCCTTCACGTATTGAGCCACAATGCGGGCAAAGACCGACTTCTGGGCGATTACAATCGGGCACCGGGGACCACGTACCTTGAGCCCGTACGGTATGAAAGAAGATACAGGAGGCAGCCCAGATGTAGTGACAACGACATAATCATTGGGCCAGAACGACAACACCAGAAGAGTCATTCATGACAATAATGAATGGAATCAGCCGCATAAAAAGCACAAAAGGCAATAGGAGCACCTGGGTAGGTCTTGAACTAGACTCGGGTCTGAGAGCCTACTTTGGAGAAAGGAATGTTGACGAGTGCACTGCCAAAAAAACGAGGTGGCTGGTGGCGAGCTGGTGGTGAGAAGACGGTTTGTTACGTCTGTGACGGGTGATGTACTACGGTACTGCCTTCCGTTATCAACCACCGAATGCCAAGTTCACTTAATGTTGGCTTTCATTCGGCAGTTCAGGCAGTTCAGGGTGTCTTGCAACTATTCTGCCTCCTGGGGATATTTTCGACCTATAAACCAGGCCCTCTGATGCAAGAAAAAACCCTGGGAAACCAAAGATGGATCACGATTCATTAATTTGAAATGAAGCAACCCCTCGCTCCGTCCCAATGGGTATGAGAACATGACAAAAAAAATCCCCGACTTCATCGACTCAAGTCGACCTGAGTCGACCTCGAGTGACTTGAATGGGCACAAGTCGAGTCGAGTCGAGTCAAATGTTGTTTGAAGTCGACTTCTCGAGTCGTGACTCGACTTTTTGAGTTGCGGCAACACTAGTCTCAGCAAAAGTCAAGGTCCGGACTGGCATTCGGCGAGGCACACAGACGACGGCCCGTGTGTGTCCCAATCGGTCTGCCGCCGAACGAGCTCAGGCAGACAAGATTTACCAGAGTCAGATATCGCGTGAGTGCCGCCATTACCCCATGCTACTGTAACTACATATCTTGATATGGCACCAGAATTGAGCTTTATTCAGCGGGAGGAATATCTGGTTGATGATCCCATGTCTGGCGGCTACAACGCCTCGTTTGATCTTGACGATTCGGATGAGACTTGGACTGATGACGAGATGGAGGTCGATGGCGAGAATGGGTTCAAGACGTTCCCCCCTGGTGAGGAGGGTCTCTTACAGAGTAATGCTGGCGGGGAGGCAGTATTTCTCAAGGTCTGGGAACAGGCAAAACCAGGGTTCGTTGGATTTAAATTGCTTGCCTTCTGGACGAATTCTCAAAATATGTTCAGAAGAGGGGACACACGGCGGCGCCGCTACCGCATTCAGAGGCAGGTCGACTCGTGGACGCGTCAGCTACCCACTCTCGTTGATGCCTACCTTCTTGCCAAGCAAAATGGCTCCCTTCTAACGGGTGAAAACGACCCTGGGGTCTGGAGCATTCAGGTCCTTGGCTTCTCAGGTGTGCAATATGTTGCGCCTGTCATAAAATCATACTTATGCTATTTAGAAACCGGCCTCAAGCATTTTTCATATACCAGCGAGTCAAAAAATGCGAATGAAACCCTCATCCGCCACGGTTACATTGGTGGATCGCCGGACCAGCCGGCAATTGCCTTCCCGCTGGAGACCTTCCAGATTTACCGTCAAACTCACCGAGTCTGCCCACGATTTAGTATTGACGGCCTTGCAAAGGTACTTAGGTACCTCCATATGGCACGTTAATTTCCTCAATCTGTAGGCTCCTTCATTAACGCAAGTTTCCCTTAATAGGCACCACGCAGTTCCAATCTCGCTGAACAACTCACTACGGCGTACAATGCATATCTCGCCATCCTCCGAGGCGTAGACCGGCGCGTCCAGGCGGCGCTCGGACGCGATGAACAGTCAAAGGCCAAAAATGTTTGTCCGCCATGCTTTTACAAGCTTAGAGACGAAACCCCACTCAAGCCAGCCTGGCTCTCGTGCATAGACGGTAATAATTCGTTGAAACTGATAGATAGCACATTTCGCGCTGGGCGTCCGCGTTTCGATAACCGAAAAAGCGATTCGTTCCGCTGGGTTACCAGTGCCGAGGTTGATGTCTTCAAAGACGAGGTCAAGAACTCCGAAAAGGTGTGTACTTTTTTATTCAAGTCTTATGTTCGTCCCTAAGTTATCCCTAAATTCATTGCCGCTGCACAGAAGCGCTCAGCAGCAGCTCCAGCTCAGACGCAGGCGCCGCCAGAAACCAGCGGCTCTCCAAATGCGGATGCACAACCTCCGCCGACGTCCAGCACACCTCGTGGTTCCATCCCATTTGACGCACTGCCCCCAGAAACACCGCCTACAGCCGACATTGATGACGATGTGGCCTGGCTCAACCTCAACGAATTGACCGGCAAAGACTCTGATGAGCTGCAGAGATGTGTGAACACCTGCGTTGAACGCTGGAGGAATGCTGGTCCAGAGGCACGCAAGAAGATGTTCGCGCTTTTTGCGATCTCCGGGATCTTCATCTCTGTCTGTCGCCATGGACATGTCCTTGCAATGTGCGACATGATCTGCAGTGGCGAATTGTAAGCAACAGTTCTCCCTTGTATTAGCGACTGACCCGATGAATAGGATGAAGTACCCACTCGCAATTGTGAAACGCCTTCTCGACGTACACGGTGAAGACGGAGTCATCGGATACGACATATGGTGTGCGTTCGTCAAAACCCTCATGCGCAGCTCCTTGGGGGAACGCACCGTTGCCTTTCGGCTCACCGGAGTTGTTCCTGCATTCCATGGACATGCGCATAACCGCAGTTGTCAGATTGGGTGGCACCCCATGTACCGGGAGGGCGTAGGCCTCGAAGACTTCGAGGAATGTGAGCGCACGTTCGCCCTATCCAATAACCTCGCAAGTGTCACTCGGCATGCGACTCCATTCCACCGCCAACAGCAAATTGACGAACATTTCAATTTCCATGATGAAGACAAGCATGCGTCCTCCGGTGAGTTCTCGAAAGTCATCCGTACATTTACTGATCTTCCCCAGGTAATTTTATCTTCCAGAACTATCGTCAAGCAACAGAGAAAATTGCGATGAACTCAGCCGAGTTACAGGTTCTCGAATCCCGCTTAGGTACGACAGCGGCGGACTACGAGATGTACCTGACTCAAGAACGTGACCACCTCGCCGCGCTCAAGCGAGAGCCTCCGGAGGTCGTCTGGACTGTAGACTATATGGAGCTCCTGGAAAAGAGATATGCAGCTGAGTGTGTCGTCCGTTTCTCATGGTGTGCACTAGCTAACACATATACACCATTTCAGGAGGGCGTCCATCGTTGCGGCTCAGGACCACCGCAACCTTGACTACCACATAATAAACAGTGGCTGGACGGCTCTTAAAATCAAGGATGTTCGCACGAAGTATCGCACTACATATACCCGAGCGCTTATGCTGGAAGAAGAACTGAGCCGCTTCGAGGAAGAGCACGGTATCGTCGACCGCTGGCTCCAAACGTCGCAGGAGTACCAAGACGCCTTGGTTATGATGTCGGAGCGTCATTATCGTCGGGCCCTGGATGAGGTGGAGCGCCTGGTTGTCCAGCGTCTTATGGAAATGACGAAATTGGGAGCGAGCGGTGTTGGTGCGCCACTCCGTCATCCTTCTCATCTATGCGTGTGTCTGATGTATCACAGCGTACAAGCTTCGCGACAAGATCGGAAAAGCGCTCAAAACGCGCATGACCGCCATCCAGCGCGCTATTGCAAGTTACAATGCAGCAGCCATTCAACTCACCCCACCCCGGCAGCAACTTACCTGGGCTCAGATTGCAGAAAACACAACAATTGGGGGTTTCGACCTTCTTCGCGACACCCGCAGTGACATACGCCAACTGCCATGGGCCGATCCTGCCCGCCGAGAGGCTATGAAGCTGTACTTCGGCATCAAACGTGCGAAGGAGGAAATTACTCGACTGAATGTCGAGATTCGCCGCTTGCTCACCTTCATGAAAGACGACCACGTCGATTATGTGAGGGCCATACAGCAGCAGACCTCGCCATCCACTGAAACATTGTCCCTGGCCCACGAGCTCAGTACCCAGTGGCGCCATCGTTCCAACATCAACGAGAATATCGTCGAGCGATTGGTCAAGACCAGTCGCCTTATAGGTTTTACGGGCTCATTGATCCCCGGCGATCGCGAAGGCAGGGAGGTGACGACAGGTATCGCTCTCCCGTCGTGGGCTACGAGTACGTTAGGACTGACATATGTGATTGTGGAGGATGACAGCGAGAATGCGGGTCAGGACTTAAATGACATTGACGATGATCTTGTAGAAAGTGTTATGGATCAATTATATCTCTCCTAGAGTTCTGTAAATGTACATCTCCAATACGATTGTCTTTCGCGTTTTCTATGGACTTGATCGGTGTTGAAAGGGGAGTAGATCAGAGCGCCTACTGGGCGCTTAAGTCGGTCCGCACCTCGGGCCGGGTCCGGCATTCTGTCCAGAACACCGAGTTCAACATTTGTTTACGGGCGTACACTCATCCTCGACGTGTTAAACTGTTTTTCGATGTGTCAATACATGTATATAGGTGTGATACACAGTATAATCCATTTTTATAGCTTCTTGATATACCAGGAATATACGGCAGCATGATTTCTCATATCTCCTGCTAAAATGATGTCCCGTTTGACTTTTCACTGAGTACAGGGTGCAGCCCTCCCCTAATAAATCCAGAAAATTGTCGAGAATGCTCATGGAAGCCTACTACATACTTATGGAAAGGAAATATGGCATGGGGCTTATACGGGGAGAAGATATGTTCCATGTTGCATTTCAGAAACAGCTAAGTTCGTGATACAAACTAGATTTCTAATGCAACTACTACCGGTTTTCACCATATTTCGTATCCCTCGCACTTCAGACACTTTAAACCCCAGATCTTTCAATACATTACGGTTCTCTCATCCCTATTCGACTACTTCAAGGTACTTGGAGCATGGTTGGCATCCTCCAGGCCCCATAATCCGTCAGAAAGGTCGAAAAATTGACAAACCTCAAAAGTCTCTGAGACTTTTAGATTGCATATATTTTTCATACTTGTAGGTTTTCAGCCTCTTCTGTGCAGTTTAGGGAGTATGAAAGCCAAATCCGCCTTCACAATGGCTCAACTCACTTCCACAATGTGAGTGTCATTTTGAGCACTGGCTTTGATTGTGGGCTCTGAATTTTTTTATTTGAGTATTAGACCATTGTATCAATGGTACCTCCCGATTTCCTGGACGTTCTAGCTCCCTAACAATGCAAGAGATTAACAGTTCAGTTGGAACTGAACTTCGATGTGAACAGGCTGAAATAAAATCCCAACTCATCGGGTTTTTGCTGTTAAATAGGTTCAAGGCTCACCGATCATCTGAACGTGAAACCCCATGCTCTTATCTCTCTCTTCACGAATAAAACTAGAAGAACGGTCAGTTCGCGGAATTCAGTCCTGATTTGGATGCGCCGTCAGCTAACCGAATTCATGTGAACCGACTTTGATGGGCTTACTTCTTGCTCTCTCCCATGTCAACCGCCATGCCGACCACGCCGTCTTGGAACTGGCGCGTCCCCGGTGTCCAAGTCAATCCACCCCACGTCTGGGACCCTTTGGTCCGCCCTAGGTCATGGAGCCAGCTCACCTTTGACCCTTTGAGCGCGTATGATCTGCGGCGTCATTTGGGTGCTCGCACCGACGAGGAGGGACAATTCAAGGCCTCCATCGACAGATTTCTCGCCAGCGACATCGCCTGGCTTGCAGCTGGTGCAAGCACTGATGGCCGGCATGGTGTTGCCGCAAACCAGTTCTTCACGGAGTTCGATGAACTGCGTGATTCAACGGTGACAGGGCGTAGTGGTGTGTGTCCGCCTTTCTAGGGAGACATCCTTACAGAACTTTTTTAAGGCTCGGGCGATCGCAAGGAATTCATTGAGAATGCCAGGAAGCTCTTATTCGATCTGGTATGTCATTCTCTTCGGAGAAAATGCTTGCTTAAGTCGTGCAGGCAACGAAAATCGACCGTGCGATTGGGGGCACCACGATGGTGTTATCGATGGAGGGAACGGTCATGCCCGGGACTCCTGAGCGGTCTGAGTACTTGAAGGCAAACGTTTACATGCCGCCCTCATTCATCGCTGAGAACCCCGGTGCTGAGCCCCAGATTGCTGCCATCGTCCAGCTTTTCATCGAACATGTTGGAGTTCGCACTGTGGCTGCCTGGACACGCCGAGCCGAGGCACGTTGGCCGCTTACACAGACTGGGCGCAAGCCAATCCCATCGAGTCCACGATACCGCTGGTACCGGCCCCGCTGCCTAACTCCGCTCGCTATGTCTTTCCGGGGCGTGTTGCTGGCTGGAGGCCCGCTGCGCTTGCGCATTTCCCCCCACCGTCTGCTGTGCATGTCCCTGCTCCATCCGTGGCCATTGTCTATGACATCGATGAACTCACGAGGGATGACCTGTCGCTTGATCTTACCGCTGCCTACGAGCGTATCGTGGAGCTCGAGAGGAATCTGACCGACTCTGACCGCCAAGTCGACATCCTACAAGGTGTTGCGTTGGACTACGAGCGCTTGCAGGCAGATCTCAAGGCGCAGATCACGAGCTTGGAGGCCGAAACCACTCGTTTGAAACGAGAGAGTGCGCAGCTCAGGTCTGCTCGAGGTATGTATATTGTTCTTCTTCCCTCTTCTAAGCCTTGTAACATTTTTCTTAGATTTCCCCGGGGTGCCCTCCAGTCCGTCGAGGCAGCGTGCGTCTGCGCATACGATACCTTCCACCCCATCCAGACCGCGTGTCACTCCCGCTTCTATGACACCGTCGACCCTGTCCGGTACCACTTCCACGACTCCCAGCGGCCGTTTGCGCTCATCTCACGCGACTCCACCCCCTTATTCCGCAACGGCACCGCGTGGACAGCTGTCGCGTGAATCGGCTAGGTTGTCTCTAGGGCCGGCTACGCAGCAGTTCTTGATTGACGAAGGACTCGGGGCGCATGCAGACGCCATTCGGCTCATCTGTCGCCTTTTCAGCCCGCTCAAGTGGTCCTCCGAAATCGATGGCCTGCAGTGCTTCCCGGATGCGGTCAAGGGCGTGCTGATACAGGCTCTTGAGCAGGATGTGACTATTTAATTTTCCATACTCCGCGTAGTTTTACTGTCCGGTAATGATGATCTTCTTCTGCTCATATGCCCATTCCCTAAGATCCATTGGGTTTCCAGTACGCGACGTGACTGTCGCAACTGGCGAGTTTTTTTTTACTAAGATCCAATAGGGTTTTTCCGGTACGCGACATTCGCAACGGGTGAGCAACATACTGAAACCTTCACTTGGCTTTACCAGCTCTGTAGGTCAGGCAATGCCATCCGGCCAGCAAAAGACAATCACAGCAATCAGCCAACCCCGCCCCCGTAATATACCAGCACCACCCAGGGCACCGCTGACCCACGATCAGCGCAAGCTGAAGACCGAGGAGTCTGCACAGAGGCAGGCAGAAATCGATGCCGCAGTTCGTGAGTGCTGTTCTCTGGCTGCCCCGAACAGAATTCAAATATCTTTTACAGAGGGCTTTCTAGACGATGCATTTAAACTGGCCAATAAGCTCACCGAGAAGTACGACAGGAAGGAAAGATATTTCCTCGACCTGTTATTCCAGGGCGGCGCGCGCATGGTGCATGCACAGGATGAAATCAACCCATATAATGCCTTCAAGAAGGAGAAGGCGGCGACCTTGCGCGAAGGTATGTACCTTCATCTCAGGTGGATGCACCGCACTAATCTTTAATCTAGAGGGGACGCCGATGAATGCTGGCAAAATTCACAAGCAGTATTACCATGAATACACCAAACTCACGGACGACGAGAAGGAGGCCCTGAAAAAACGACACGAGCAGGAAAAAGACACCATCCCTGTCCGACGTCTGACACCGCGCGCTCGGGCTCAGGACTTCGCAAACACCGCCCACAAAATGGAGAAGTTGGTAAGACCAAACCCCCAACCATATGTTCGTCTCTGATGGTCTTTTTGCACCAGCTTTCAGGCCTTGCACTTCGTGTAGGTGTCGAAGGATTTTTTGTTATAGTCCGCAGCAATACGGACTTTAATTCTGACCCTTACTGGTTTTTCACCTCGGCGGAACTGCGCCACTACATGCCATTGGCCATCCGCAAACGATGGGATACGGCTGAAGTCGGAGTGAAGCTTGAGGCGTTCTCAGTTCCTGGGTGCGATGCCATGAGTGAGTTCCCTCATTCTTTCGAACAACACTTGTACTTAATCCCCTACAGACCTCTTGCGCACGGCTCCCCAAAAGTCTGCGCACGCCAAGGGCGAGATCCGGGACAGGATTGCGCAGATGCTGGGTATGTAACCAACGCCAACGGATACCTTCACTTTTCTTACACATCACAGTGGACATAACGGGCAACCCAAACGCGCAGATGAAATACGTCAACTACGAGGAGGATGTTGTTCACAAATACGGCATAGAGCTGGTGGGCTGGACACTGGATAAGTGGTGCAATCCGAGCGACCTCACTAGCTCCTTGGCCACCCTCCGCCCGTTGCTCAATGCCATCAAGGATGGCAGCTGCAAGTTTGTCACCATCCCGCCCGCCGACCTGAAGGTACGCAGGGCCAAGTACGACGCTGATATCGCTGCGGGCCGCATTCGGGGCAAGCACCGCAACCAGCGGTCTGACGTAGGGCAGAAGCGCAAGCGTGCTGTCAATGATGTTGACGAGGGTACCGACAACGAAGGCAACAACAACAACCCCGATGAATGGGGCGCCGTATCCCGGGACGAGCCTCCCACTGCCCCAGCCGTGGCCACCGGCCCTGATGCGCCACTGGTGCCATCTTCCATCGAAGAACCCGCTGACCTGACTGCGAAGCCACGCAAGCGTGTGAAGTCCAGTAAGGCCACGTCCAAGGTGTCCGCCACCGCACCCGCTGCCTCGAAAGCCAAAGCGAAGCCCAAGCCACGGCCTAAGAAGGGGAAGGAGAACCACACGGAGAACAGCCGAGCACTGGCGCGCCTTGCGGCGCACCGGCCAGGGAGTGCTCAGGGGCGCGTGCACAAGAGCCGGGCCATCGTCATAAGTGACGATGAAGGCCCTGATGTTGTTGCGGTCCCCACAATCACCTCGTCTGCGGGGGATGTCGCCACAGCTAATAGTAACGCGACAGCGGCGGCGGTGTAATTACTTCACTCAAATACAATATTCCTGTTGCAATATAAAAGTTGTGTGCTCTCTGCAATAAGCTTGAGGTCCAGAAATGAGATTATATTCAGTAAGGTGCAGATAATTGCAGCGGGGAACGTCGGGGAGTGTCACCGACAGCGCGGCCGACAACGCAGCCGACAACGGTGATGGCTGTGACACCCGAGATGGATGTGTCAACGTGGCCTTTTGGGCAGTTCCGAAACGGGAGGAGCCACGGAGATCGCCGAGGCGGCGTGCTGCCGGCTTGCTGCCGAACCCGTGCTTTCGAGGACTCAAAGTCAGAATTACGGACCCTATTTACGGGCGGGCAAGAGGGAGAGCCGCTTTGGTTACCGCGGGATTGACATGATCTGATCGCATCATGTCAACCACTCGGTTGCTATATTGAGGCAGGGCGGGTGGATGAGAAGGGGAGAAAAAGTGAGCGAGACAAACATGGGCAATAGGGGAAAAGCACGCACGATCTAGAGACGAGAAGGCGAGAACAAGTGAGCAAGACAAACATGGGCAATAGGGGAAAAGCACGCACTTCCTGGAGACGAGAAGGCGAGAAAAAGTAAGCAAGACAAACATGGGCAATGGGGGAAAAGCATACACTCTCTAGAGACGAGAAGGGGTCAAAAAGTAAGCAAGACAAACATGGGTGATGGGGGGAAATCACGCACTTCCTAGAGATGAGAAGACGAGAAAAAGTGAGCAAGACAAACCTGGGCAATGGGGGAAAAGCACGCACTCTCTAGAGACGAGAAGGGGAGAAAAAGTAAGCAATACAAACATGGGTGATGGGGGGAAATCGCGCACTTCCTAGAGACGAGAAGACGAGAAAAAGTGAGCAAGCCAAACATGGGCAATAGGGGAAAAGCACGCATTGTCTAGAGATGAGAAGGGGAGAAAAAGTGAGCAAGACAAACAGTCATCGAACAACAACTCCCAGCGTTGGATTCTCCCCCAGCCTTCTCGAACAGATGGCGCAGTGGCAAAGGCCAAATGGAATTGGATTAATAGTATATGGTACTGCGCACCCCCGTGGAATATGTCAGTGCGCTGGGAATCAATCGCCTCCTGACCTACTTGGAGGCTCCCGACGATGCAGTCGTCTGTCCTTGGGTTTGGATCACGATGCTGTTCTTCGGGGCGGCACTTGGTGCCGTGCTCAATGAATGTCTGTCGGTCAGCGGCTCTCGGATACTTCACAATTTCCTTCTGACGCCGTGAAATTCAGCCTATACCTTCAACGATGGTTCGTCCCGCGCTCACTTTACCCCGGCCAGCTTCCAGAGTCTAACTCGCCTTTGAATTTGGCAGTATATCGTGATGATCGAAACAGAGGCCATCATTATCTTCCTGGTGTTCGAACATGCCTTGCGCATCCGCGTCAAGGCCGAGACACCCAATGCTCCTGCTACGCCAGGCTCCACCCCTCATCGCACACGGCCTCCGAAAGCACCGCGCTGAGGACGGCAGCAGTAGTAATCTCATCGGGAAAATCAATAATCTCAAGGGCAAGGACCTCTTCCGCATAGTGATCTATGCGCCCTGCTCGTTCCTGCTCGAAACTTATTTTCTGGATTCAATACTGGTGTGTTAGTGTCGAAGTCGACGCTTTCCTTCCCCACCTTCCTTCCGTTCTTGTATTTATCAGTTTTGGCATTTCAACTCCCTCCGCGATCAGGGCTGGAGGCGTATCTGGAGTTTTTCCTTTTTGTTGCGGCGCTGGGGTTGACATACCAAAAATTAATGTAGCGCATTCGTCGGACTAGGGCTCATGGTCCTTCTTGCGCCCATCCCAGGCATGGTCGCTAAATTGACTCGCAACACCAAGATTACACAGCTGCGCGGCACTGACGCCCGCATGCAAAAAGTCACTGAAAGTGGGCCCCTCACCTCCACACCGTCCTTCCTTCTGACCGCTCATCATCTCCTCTCCCCAGCGATGAACATTCTACGCATGGTTAAGTTATTCAGGTGGATGTCTTTTCCTAAAACCTAATCGATGAAAAACACGAGGAAGAGCTCGTATGGGTGAAGCGCGCACAGCTCTTGAACGTTTTTCATGATCATTATCGGGTGAGCATCTGTTCTTCATTCCTGCCGACTACGCTCAATTAT
Organism: Mycena olivaceomarginata; assembly: GCA_029378375.1. NCBI lineage: Eukaryota > Fungi > Basidiomycota > Agaricomycetes > Agaricales > Mycenaceae > Mycena > Mycena olivaceomarginata. Next base: position 96,650 of record JARKIC010000495.1, on the reverse strand, counting down.
AATCCCAACCTCTCTCAGTAAAGTACTCCCGACGGTCAGTATGCTTGCGAGTTACACTATCTAGTAAGCATGCTCTCTCGTGCATACGGTATTTGCCTATCTCTGAGCGAACAGTGTCCGTATCCCTGCGCTCGTTGGTAGTGTTGAGAGAATCAGTCCGATAAGCCTTGTTCAGGCTCAATCGACGCGTTTCTTCGACGCGTCCTCGGCGCGTCGCCCTTTCGGGGATTCAGTCCCGTGATCGCCAGCACATCAAGGCCATGCTGGCGCCAGGGCCGCTTTCCTCAGTCGTTGTCACTACGTGCACGTCTGAGGTATGGACTCTCTACATATTGTTCACACACTGTACTTACTGCTAGACTAGAACCGTACTAATGTCCGTTTCTTATTAGGTACAGTTTATTCCCAATATAGTCGTTGTCACTACGTGCACGTCTGAGAACCGTACTAATGTCCGTTTCTTATTAGGTAGCTTATTCAAAAAGATTCTGACACTGATCTACCATAGGCTGCGGTAATGAAGCAGCCCTTGACGTCGTCCATCGTGTTCAGTTCCACAGCGGTCGTCGATTCTCTGGGCTATAAGCACGTTCAGCCCCTCCTTTTTCACTGACTCTGAGGATCGTACCACTAGGATCCGCCTGTTCCTGTTCTACTTGAACAGCGCGATAACGGGGAAGGTCTCCCTTGACCGTATCAACACTTTCTTGCATGAGGTATCTGTCCACTACCCGCCACCTACTTCCTTCTTTCTACCGCTCTGCATGCTAACGCGTAAAAAAAACCCCATTGCAGACCGAGCTGTTAGACGTCTTCACTGCACCGACTTCAGAATCTCACCCGAAATAACCCACATGAACGAGGCATCGAGTTCCATAACGCCACCTTCGCATGGGCAGCAGAGCAGATTGATGATCAGCCCAACCGACAGTTCAAACTCCACATCGACGACTTAATTTTCCGACCGGGACTCAACATCGTCGCGGGTCGCAGCGCGTCAGGCAAAACTTCACTGCTGCTCGCGCTACTCGGTAAGAACCAAACATTCCTTCTAGCTATCTTCTCTCACCGACCTCAGGCGAGATGCACTTTATCCCGGCCGCCCCCGAGTCGTGGTTCGCTTCGCGCGCTCAAATGGTGTGGCGTACTGCGATCAGACGTCCTGGGTCCCGAACGCCACCATCCGGAACAACACTGGTTCCACGCAGGTCTTGCGCGAAATTTTGAAGTTAATAGCATGAACACTCTGCATCAAAATGTGAAACAGATAAAACGTTATTTCATATTTCAGGCTTGAAGCAAAATGGTCATGTGCATACGATATAGTAGTTAATGGTTCAAGAGATCTGCAGCCTGCGCATATAAGTTGAAGAGAAATGATCTCAGGATAGTCACCTACGAAGGATGAATCGAGATAGAGGGTAGGATTCCGTGGAGCTCGAGATAAACTGAGGGTCAGTCCGCTGCGACACAGGTCACGCAGCCTCGTCAGGGTATCGCTGATGAGCCAGTTGTGGTCGACGACAAAATTAAAGGAGACCGAGAACGATGTTATGCGTGCCCCGTGCCTGCTGTCCCACCGGGCTACGAGCATCGCAGCGAGGTCGTGGACATCAACCGGGGAAAAAACCCCATCCAGTGTCAGTGATGTGAGCGCAGGCAGCAGCAACGGGCTGCCGGTCACTGTGCCGGATAGATCAGAGAACAGTTGCTTGAGTTGGTCTGCGGAGAGGTTTAGGTGACTCAGCGTGAGCGTGCGGACAGTTGGGAGTGCAGCAAGGCAGGCACTGAGCTCCTCAGGCTCGACGAAAGAAATCCGGAAGGTGTGCACTTCGCAGGCAGAGCGGCAAATCAGCGCGTCGATGGCGTTGACGCCCTCGATAGATACCATGCACATCTCAAAGTGCTTGAGACGAGGGAGCGCAAGGTGGTGAATGAGCCAGCCATCAGGATCGCGGGAGAGGCTGAGGGTGTGGAGAGTCGGGAGAGTGCATGTCGGGAATGAACCCACGGGCTTGGCATAATCTCGTGCCGACATGTCTGGGTCAAGATGCAACTGCTGGAGACGCGGCGTTTCCTCGAGGATGTAAAGGCAGTTGTCGAAATAGTGGCCCTCAAGCGTGAGCGCCGTGAGCTGCTGCCAAGGAAGGAAGATTAGGTCTTTTCCAAGGTCCACAATGTGAGCTTCGCGCAGTTGTGGTGTGTCAGAAAAAGCGACTATAGGGATAGTACTCTCATGCCATCGTCTGATCCGTATGTCGAGTTTCCGTAGCGAAGGTAGCGACTCTGAAATTCCGTCAAGGAAGGAAGATCTGTCCAGCATGAGAGCGAGGCTTCTGAGCTGTCCTGAGCATGGCCGGAGGGCTGCCCAGACTGCATCCCGCAATTTGGTCAGCTCCGGCAGCTCAATGCACAGATCCAGCAGACACTTCGCGGCATGCGCGAGGTGAAAGTCCAGCAGTTTCATGGGTTCACGCATGCGGGCGAAGCTATCCCGCTCGAAGTGCATTCGCGCCCACAGTTCACCTGTGCCGAGGGAGATTGCACGCCACGCATGGCAGACGCTAGCCAGAAGCATCGGGCTGGTCCTACCACCAGTGACCCGAGGGCTCGTGTCTATGTAGGACAGAAATATTGCGATGGTGATTTCGGGGGGAATGGTGAGGATTGGATGGGCGCTGAGCGAGCAAAGGATCTCTTCCTTCTCTGTGCGCAAGCGATCTAACTGCACCTCGAGCGCAGCTATGTTTGCCTCTATGTGGGCGAGGCGTATGCGTAGTGTCGACGGAGCGGTGCTGATAGAGGAGAAAGGCAGATCGCTGGGGATCGATGCAGCGTTTGCCATGCTAGGGTTTACCACAGGTAGCCTGCTGAGCGCAAGCTTGTTTGAAGGTGGTGGTTCTGGAAAAGGAGAAAGCGGAGTCGGCAACAGGTCGGCACCAAACACGCACATCTTCTCTTCCGATTTGACCACGAACACCGTCTCGCTTTCGCGATCCTCTCGGCGGACTGATCTCTTGTTTACGCGACATCCGATGTCATTCCCCGTGCCGCGTTTCTCGCAGGGCAATACCGACTCGCTGCGAAGAGTCAGGGTTACTGGTCAAAATCATCCGGGAGATCGCGCACGTCTGGAGGCAGATAACGCAGTTGTCTTCGTACCTCGATCAGAGCCGCTCTTCCAGTCGATTGGATGTGTAGGTGCGTCTTCAGTCGTCCTTGTTCTCGACACGTATCTAACATCCACATCGTCCTGCAGCGCCTCCCAAGAGCTCCCAAGCCTAACGGCGTCGACCATCGTTATCCGCATGTCACTGCCCTGCGTGGATGCCGTGCTTACTTCGCTCTTTGCGCGCCCGACGCGGCGTCGATGCTGACCATGTGAGACTGATTCCTTTCCGCTGGCCTCCGGCTAAACAGAAGATTATAGATCTGGGGCTCTGGCAGATTAGTCTGCATCGCGGACGACCGTACCCGCTAGTCTGCCATCCACCCTTTTCTTGGGCACTTTTCAACGTGCGTCTCACTTAATCCTCTCTCTGCTTCGTGCTGACCTTACCGATCCAGCCCTTGGGCCTTATCGTCCATCGCTTCGGTGCGCCGTCCAGTCAAGTCCCTTTCCCAGACGTCTCACAGGTACGTCTTCCACCTCTCGGACCCAATCTCTACAGAGCTCCACACCAACGCTGCCTTCCAGCCAAATCCCGCCCAGGATCGTAATCACTCGCGTCTCGCACATCGACCTCTCTTTTCTCAAGATTTGGAACCGCTGGGCAGGCCAACGCGCTTCAGAAGCGCGCGAAGCCACACGATACGGACCTGCCAGTGTCGTCCAACCTCGATACCCACCTCCGTCTTGTTTACCGCCTCCCGTCACGCTTCGCCCCGCTTACATCGCCGCCCTAGCATCCCACTATCTCTCATTTCACGCGCTCGGGGTACCGACTCGCGCTGGGCACTACAACGGCGAAGATATGGAGACTCTCACCCCTCCGGACTCCCCGATTCCGCGGTGCAGCGCCGACTGTGCACGCTCACATTGTGTGCTTGGAGAATACCTTCTATCTCACACCGAATTTGTCAGTCTGTCCCCTACTTCCACACGTACGGCGTCTGTAACCCGTCTTGCCACGATGGGCGCAATGGATGCCCTCACCCACGGGCCACGTCTCTTGTGCGTGGCGTCGGGCCCTCCGGCCACTCTTGCGTGTCGGTGTCCGCACCCTAGGCTTCTGTCGTCTGTCTCGCGTATTGGCGGGCGAGGGTTACTTCCTCCGCAGATGCATGCTTGCTCCCCGTCTGCGGCCATACTCAACGCCTGCGGCTATGCTCGTAATCCAATGTCAATAAAGTCTGAGCACGGACTCGGAACGCAGCCAGAGATGCAAAAACGGATACGTATGTCCGTCCCACTTCACCGGCCCACGTTCGCACTCATTCTCATTCCAGATGTAGACCTGAATTCTGGGAGCGTCGCGGTGAACGGAGTACGGCCTTGATTGGGAGGAACAGCTCATGTCGTACCTAGACACTCACCATCGTCGACGCTCGCACCCACCTCGGCTCTCGTGTCGCGCACGCGCATGCGCAATCGCCTCACTACTATGATGTCCGCTGTCAGCCCTCCCTCTCCCTCCCCACCGCCAACCACCTTCTCCGCCTCCGTACAGCCCGGGCAACGCCCTGCTGTGCCTCTGCCGGCTGCACTTCTCTCCCATCGACACGCTCGGAGGTCGTTTACCGTGCGCCCTGTAGGTCACGAGCAGGATTGGCGACCACGACTGGGAGGTGGAGCACGGAGGGAGGAGGAAGGAGTAAGCGTAATGCCGCCGCCGCCGTCCCTCGTAGTGGGAGAAATATGGGGAGGACCAGAGGGACGCAGATCGGGAGAAGCGAACGGAAGTGACCGAGAAAAGGAAGGACGAAGCGCGCGCAGAGGCAGCGGTCCTCCGCCCACACACGGCTGACACCGTTCATGCATCGCGCGGCGGGTGGATGGCGGTGGTACGGGGTCCAGTGCTCGACGGGCGTACACTGTAGTACGTACCGCCGAGGTCGCTCGTCGTGCGCCGGTGTTGCGAGCCAGACATGGTGCGTGGAGGGTGAGAGTGGAAAGAGGGCGGAGGAGGTCGAGAACAGAAACAGAGGACCTGCGCTCACCTCCAGCACCGTCCATTCACCTCGCAACGCATTGCGCCTCGTGTGGACGCGGTACACGGAGCACCTCGTGCGCCGCGCGCGCAGAGGATGGGGGACGCTGTGGGTCAGGTCAATGAGAATTGAGTGGATGCGTGCGGGCATTGGACAGTCAGGCGGCTGCGCGGTCCGAGGCGCAGCGCATATCTCGGGAGCAGCCTTCTGCTATCCCCCTTCCCCAGCTGCTGCCTATCTTTGTCTGGTGCTCGTTCTGGATTCGGTGGCGGTGCTCCCTCGATTTCCTTTTTCGGTCATTGAATTTCGGCAGCGCGTTTCATCTCGGGAGCTTGTACTAGGGACTTTATCAATTCAATTCATTTGATTTGGCGTCCACCTTGAGGAAATAAGCATACGTGGACTTGCCGAACCCAGTCGGTGGTTGCGTACGCCGGAAGCCCGCTTCCATGCGCAGAGTTAAATCATTGCCGTCATATACGTCAATGGTCGGTACGGGAGGTTTGAGGTAGGCCATGGGGCGACGGGAGGGAGGGCGGCGGCGCAAGCTCCCCCAGTCTGGCAATTTGCGTGGACAGGCGTCGGCATGGCCTTGCAGACGCGCGTCGGCAGCATGTTGGCAGGACGTCGGCCAATGTCAGACCCAATTCTGCCGATCGACGTCGGCAAGCCATGTTTCCCAGGGTCTGCACAGATCTGCACAGATCGACACATGTCCAGCGGGCTGTGCAGACGAGGCCGTGGAACGCAGTGAGATGGGGTGCTACGAAACTATATAGGTGATTAGTAAAATTTGCAAGTGACGGCTGGACGCGAGTCTGGCTGTCGCAAAATGCACGATGACACACTCTGCCTTCCTTCCTTCGAAGGCATTTAGCTTTCGTTTGGGGACCTACTAGGCAAAGCAAACGGAAACGGTATGTAAACCGCTTTAAACAGTTAAAACTTTTTGGTAAATGGTATTTTTCACGGCAGTTTACTCGCTCCTGGGTCAAATCAAGTAATTTGACCTTCTGAGCTTATCACCATTCTGAACTCGGACACGCATGCAAGGACTTGGTCATTATCTGTTGACCCGAAGTGTACCAAGATGTTTGTGAAGGCGAGATAAAGGCGGAATGCAGTCCCGTCCTTTGCCGAGAAGGCCGACCGCCATCAAAACGCTAGTCTCTCATAGACAGACGCTACAACAATTTTGGTGCTCGTGCCTCGCATGTTGTATCAAAACGCGTACTATACAGTAATTTGGAACTTGGTCCTTCAAGTTTTGCTCCAGGCTTATGCATGGGCCTCGGGCACTCTTATCGACTGAGCTGGCACACAATTTTCTGCATCAGAACACAACATTCAAGCCGTGGTAAGTGGTTAATTGTTTAAACCGTTGCCATTTGTAAACTGTTTGCTACTTAGTATTAGCACTAAACGGGAATAAAAACGGTTGGGGTCGACTTGATATCACAAGTACTTTTCTAATTACATTCGAGCCACAATATTTTCTTGTTCAACAACCGACTCGGTGATCATGAGTACGAACTCTGCGCCTTCCGGACTTGAGTTCTGGCGCTCCCCCTCATCCCATAAGGTCGGCCAATGCTCTACATCGTTATACGTACTGCCATTCGGCGCTTATTTTTCGGTGATTAGCGCCGCGCAGTAGCACACCAGAACCCATCTCCGTTCCCAGGTCTTCCCACCAACAGCCCCATACCACTGCCATATTGTCGCTCGTCGAGTCGTGCTAAAGAAAGCTGTCGTTTTTCCCAGGGAGTGGTCCAAGGAAACGCTGAAAAGGCGCTGCTGTGGAGTGCTGTGCTCAAGCTGTGGTTGACGCGACAAATTTGACAGATTCTGACAGATGTTTGATGGCCTCCACTCCCCCCCCCCTTCCAGTCAATTGCATCCTCACATTCTTCTCGGAACTAGGGTATTCCGTCCTCAAAGCCAGTTCTCATTTATTACCCGTTAGAAGTACCTTACAAACTTATCCTATGCCTATGAGTATATGAGTATACCCTTATCTGAAAGAGGAGGTAATTCCACACCTGAATCCGGGTATACCTTTTCCCATGGTCAGTTCCCATAACGCTACAGAGTATGCGAAAGTAGGGTGTTTTGTTTTAGAAGTAGTCAACACGCAATTTTGATTACCGTTAGAAGTTGGTTCTAATTCTCAAATTAGTATAGCCTGAATATCCAGGCCCTTTCTGCCTATCATTCTGCACATTCTCCCGGTTAGATCATTGTTTTATCTTGAAAACTCACTTCGCAATTCCACTTTCCTTTTTGGGCGCGCTGGCGTTTCGATGTTTGGATGAGCATCGGCGCGATCAAATGTTGTGCTCATTCCATCATCGCTACGTCGTCAGCTCCCCAAACTCCCGGAGTGCGCGAGGATGTCCGTTCTGGCCTACTGGTTAGCTCGTAGCATCGATGGAACGGATTTCGTAACACAGGAAAATTCCTGCTTTTTATTTTACTATTCGTAGTATTGTACGAACAGATTTCTAACGAGCTGAAGATTTTACGAACGACTACTTTCTAAATGGCTTTACACATAGCATAGGCTGAGATTTGCGGGCGGAGATGTGCTGTGGAACTGTACTGGGCATGGGTGGCGGCCGTTATACCGACACAAGCAACAGCAAGCCTACGGCGAGGATGTCCAAGTTCCAGGCTTGTGAAAGGAAGAGGGACCTATCAACCATCGCTGATCAGCGGTAGGTCCACGGAGAGGGAAGGAGCAGTAAACAAAAAACGCTGCGTGAGCTAGCATACGCCGACGCCACACAGCATTATAAGAAGAGAATACATTTCGAAAGAAAGGAAGAGAAAAAGAATGAAGAATGAAAAATGCACCTTGGCACATGATATGCCACTATCCAGTGTCTACACTTCACTAATGCGTTCTGTGTGGCACAATGATGTCGCCGTGAGGCGGTCGATGGGGGTGGAGCTGGTTCCACGAATAATAATCCGCCATAAATTGAGTATTTATTGCATGAACTTTGGGGTCTCAATCACCGGGCTTATTTTTCTTCAGCGTAGCATGTTCGATATTTCGATGTGATTCGGTGAACCCCCAAAAACAAATCACAAAAAAAAGACCCACAGAACCATACTACCGTACGTCCACTCTCAGCTCGCATCTTTTGACTTGACTTCCCTCACTTCATTTTGAAGGGACTGCCAAGCAGCTCCTGGATCCGGCTCTCGTACGTAGGACCATTCGGCTCTGTTTCGCCTCCGGGATGATCCAAAATCAGGGCGGGCGGATCTTCTCCCGCTCCCGAAACCGCCGGAGGCCTTTCAAGTTTCATCAGCGCGCCCAAATCCAATGACAGATCCGATACGCTGCCTTGGTATATGCCCTGACATCCGTCAGTTAACTATTTTCTCCGTGTATGATTTCGACATAACTGAGCTTCCTGTGTGAATCAAGCAACCAAACACCTTACCCACCACGAATACTGTCCAGAGGCAAATGTGCATAGGTCCTGAGCATCCATCCCATGGCCGGCCATTGGCTTGGCAGGACAAACAGACAAAACGCATAGAGAACGAGAAATCCCCAGAAGACTCCTGTAAAACAGACGAGCAGCGCAGATGGTGGAAGTCGAAAGCAAAGAGCGCTGCGCTGGCATTATGGGCGCTCCATCACCCACAAGGCAAAGGATCGAACGAAAATAGCTTACCGGCGGCATCCTGAAATGGGTTTTTCAGCGGTGTTCGCACTCCAAACCGCCGAGGTATCTTCAAGAATTCAGAGCAGAGTGTGAATATTCCGCCGAGCAGCAGGCCACATGAGGAATGGCGGCGACGAGACTGAACGAATTAATTCGTAGGTTGAAGGAAGCACCAACCCGCATCGGCGATTAACGCCCCCAGCAGAAGGCACCAGCCAAACTCGAGATTCGGATAACTTGAACCGCAAATATATTGTAGTATTGAATAACAACATGACTCCGAGGCGCCGGTGAGTACCGAAAAACAGCGCAGATTGACGGTCTTATCCAGTCCTGAATTCGTCGGAGTACGCCAGAAAAGCCCATTAGAGACGCAGGCCAGGAGATCGAAGCTTCACAGAAGGACATAGCATCGCGACATAAGTAGAAAAAAATACAAGTATATTGAGTTGCCCAGAATATCAAGGAAAGCACATAGGAAGCGGAGGATAGCGCATGGGCTGGGAGTTGGACGCAGCTCTGGCTTCCAGAAAACGAGGCCGATCGCGACCGAGCCGTTCACGCGAGACCTAGATACATGACTTGGGACGCTCCGAGACTCGAGAGTTCGCGCTTCTAAAACACAACGAGCTGTGGTCCGGCGGCGAGCAACGGCGACGGCGATGGCGCAAGTAGATGTGGTTTGGCCAGGAGCAGCGCCTTGAGCGAGCAGAGACGACGCGCAGGTCTTTGCAGCAAGTTTGACTCCCATTCGCGCCATTTCGCATCTCTAAAGATTCGACGACAGAGGCGAGGTTGTCTTTGCGAAATAGACAGAGTCGGTTGGTTTTGAGTCGAGCAATGGAAAGAGCGAAGAAAAGCAGCTTTCTGGTCGCTGGGCTGAGCCTCAAGACTCGACTTGTTGGATGCAGGGGAGCTTAAGCGAGAAGGAGGACTTTGGCAGGAGAGAAACGAGACGAAACTTTCAGACCGGGAGGGAGGGCAATGGAGTACTAGTACGAGAAGGCAAGTCACAGAAACGAGGAGCCAGAAGTCAGAATGCGCGACAAGACATGAGGTGGATGAGAAGCCGTTCTCACTGAATCTCAGCCACGTGTTCGAGGAACGTGTCCGAACTGCCACGATCATGATGGATCGGCAAGCATCTTGAAGCTTGGGCCCGAGCTTCCGCTTCTTCCTTTTTGACTGTTATCGACTGCCTCGTCGTCGTCGTCGACATCGACATCCCTAGCGAACGATGGCAAAGCGATCCAAGGCCAAACCACAGCGACAAGGACAAGGACAAGGACAGCCGCCTCCGCAGTCAGAACCACAGCAGCAGCGTGAAGTACAAGAAGCTCGGCCACCGGCACTAGCAGGAGATGGGTGCTCTGAACCAGACCCCCAAGGATATGCTGAATCGAGGGCGAAACCACAACCGGAGCGTGAAATACACAGCCAACTACATGCCCAGGGAGGGGAATCGAAGTACGATTTTTCGCCGTCTTTCTCTTGCTTCACTTTCGTTTTGCTTTTGCTACTTACTTGATGGTCTTTTTCACATCTATCTTTCTGCATCCATGGCCATGAATCTGATAACGTTAATGGCTAGGCACATGACCGATTTCCTAAGGGCGCATCAGCAGCAGCCGCAACCGCAGGTGTCGGCACAGGGAGGCGGGCTTAAACAATATCCACAGGAACAAACGGCCTGGCAAGCGCAAGCACAAGCGCAACTGCAACTACAGCAGCAGCGTGAAATACAAGCCCAGCTGCAAGCATCGGCTTTGGCGCAAGCACAGGGAGGCGGGCCGAAGTGCATTTCCGTTCCATTCCCTTCCGTCTTTACCTTCCCTTCATTTTCACCCTCTATTCTCCAATATATTTTTATGCCATCTTAACTTGCTAACAATTATCTCAATGATAGGTACATAACAGATTTCTCAAAAGCACTCTCCATCGAAGTCAAGATCCTTCTCGAGGAGGTCGGCAAGCTGCGCGACGAGAGACGTGTTATGCAGTTTGAGGTTGAGGAGTTGAGGGTTATTAGGGCGCGGTATGGCGGGCCTCCGAGTACCACGAGCGCGGGGTATATCGGTGGGCCGTATGGAGTGCGTCTCACACTTTCCTCATTTCTCGTTTCCATTCATTTCCTCTCTATATCTTTGCGCCAACGGATAGACTAATGCATCACCACAGACACAACTCATCCCCGGACCCGGCCCGCCCGCACCACCACACCCGCCAGCACCAGGCGCCTGGCGCGTCGTCCACCCGCCCCCCGCAATGCGGCGTCCCGCACCCAAGGCGCCGACGAAGCACAAAAAAAATCGCCGCTGCCGCATCCGCTGCTCCCCCCGCAGTGCCGAACCCTCATCCGAAAACGAATCTCCCCCCATGGGCGCAATGGCGTCCCAACCCACTCCTCGTCCCCGCATCGACCGGTACGGAAGTGCGTGCGCCGCCGCCTAGGGAGGGGTTGTTCGGTGCGTTGCTAATTACTACTTCCATTTTAGCTTTTCGTCTACTCGCAATTCTGACCTTGGATTCGTGTGGCAGGCCCGAAGACGCCCCCGCCGAGGCGATGAATTCAGGTTGAGGTTGAGATGACATTATTGGCTATTAGTCTTCAGGGTGTGTTGCGTGTCGTTCTCATCAGTTCGCCTCTTCATGATTCTCACTCTCCGAGTACATAGTTATTACTCCCCTCCATCAACACGCAATCTCTCTCTCTCTCTGTTCATCTACCCCGGATTCTCCCATCCAATATATACAGAGATTAACTGTTCTTTAAGATTTTGCTTGTTCGGTGGTGCTCATCAGCTTGCACATGTTGATTGCTTTCTTCATGAGGCTTAACTACTTTTTGCTCTCTCTCCCAAGGGGTGGGCACCGGCAAAATCCGAGACACCGGGTAGGGGGGGGGTGGGGGTCCCAAACACCCTTATTTCACTTTTCTGACTCAGGGTTGAACTCTCTGAAAACGTGTTTTCAATAGGGGAATTCATGGTAGGGCCTATTTTCCTGTTTGTGAATAAATATATTCAACTGATGGGACCATTATTTCTATAAACAAAAGATATTCCACAAACGAGATTTAATCTCATTTGTGGAATAAATGCTTGTTTGTAAAATTTATTCATGTGCTTACCGAGCATGAGTAAGCAGCCCGTGCCTGATCCTTGTTGCCCACGTGGAAGACTAAGGCTCCCAATGGTGTTCTGTGAGACAGACAAAGCCTGCTGCCGCCCCGTCCGAGGAACGTCGCTGAAGGAGGCCCCAGGGTTCAAATAAAAACATCAAGTCTGTAGAGACCGGCAGCATGGTCAAGGCATTTACTGACTTGAAGAAGGAATCCTAAGGAGCTGAGACTGGTCAAGGTTGAGCCAGAGGTGAGGCTAGTCTTGTAGCAAACACGATCATGTTGTTGGCCAACCGACTGATTACGCAATCAGGTGGCCGTGCCCACAGGAGTTTCTTTCCTTCGTACTACCACGATGAATACAAGATGAACATATAAAACACTCTGTGCAGCTTCATGAAGTGAGATGGATGATATGCTCCAGCAAGAGTTAAGTGTTTTGGCTAGCCAATCCTTTAATCCATGATCAAGCAAAAAAATGATTAGATGAGCTGTTGTTCGCAAATCTATCCGATATCATCACAATAGCTGCACCAATCGCTTAGGTGTAAGGGAAGGGGTGTCTCATTAGAAGGACCTCTACATGCTCAAATATTTGCAGAATTATTACCTGAGAAGGTGTCCGAGAGCAAGGCCGCAAAAAATTGGTGGGTCAGCCAACAAGATGGTTGTGTTTGCTAACAGACTCTATATTGATACTTACTTGTTCGTCATCAATATAGAGTATCTGTTACAGAGACTAAGGCGAGGCCCCAAAGACATCAAACTTCCAAAGCCAAGCATGGGAACAGTTAAAATAATTGGAAAACAAATGGGGTGATCATGCATTTATTCCACAAACAAAGATTTTATTCATCCCATCACTTGATTATTCTATATATTTTTTCAACAGCCTGCCTGGTCCACCAACACCAACTTGATAACAAAATCGAGTGATTGCCTAACATGACCACTTTTCTGCACTGCCTTTTTTATTTTTGACGTGACGTAGAACTTTGGAGGTTTCTGAATCAATCCAAGGCATGGAGAAGCTTCCTGTCCCCGACTTTCGGCTGACCTTCATCGGAATTCTGGACCTGATACTGCGAGATTTGCGACCAAAAAATCGGCCCTAGGAAATGTCAGTTACCCAATTTGGACGTGGCTGTGCTCGGCTAAAGGGGGTGGGGGGTGGAAATTTTAAGACTGCCCACCCCTTGCTCTCTCCTGCCTTGCTCCTGCCGGCCGCTTGCGCAATCCACGTATTCCGGTGCTTTTCCCAGCATAGACTGGTATATCCTTTGCACTCTGTCGGCTGCAGTCTCATGATCAGCTCTGGATGTCTGTCCGGTCTATGTGCGGTCAGTTCTTTCCCCTTTTCTCGGCGACACCCCATTATGCAATGGCCCCATGATCTGCTACAGACCGTGCTTTCGATTTAGTTTCTGTCTCTGCGCTGCCCCAATTTGTCTTGAGCAGGCTGCAATCTTCAACTCTACGCACGCGCTTTGATCAACTGATTCTTCAACATCCTCGTTCGGCGGTGCAATTGCCCCATGTAGTCATATCTCCATGAGCACTTCCTCTCCTCTCGTCCTGCGGATCTTACCCCCTTCCCCCTTTGCATACTCAGACTATTCTGTCAGCAGACCCAATCCATAGCAGATTCCCACTGCGCCGCGGCTTTTTTCTCACTATGCCCTCAGGCTGTTCAACTTTTCTCACTGTGGATGTATCCCCGTGGCACAGATAAAAGCCAAGGTTGTTGTTGTCTCCCATTTACTGTCTCCGTCCCGTTCCCTGCTGCTTTTCCACCCAGCACCTCACTCAGAATCTTCTGGCTTTTAGATGTTTACTGTCAGCTAAATCTTGCTCCTTAGATTCAACTGTTGTGCCTGGGTCCATACATGGCCGGTATGGAGGGGGCAGATGGCTGACGCGTGGAAACACGATGTTAGGGCACCTAGACCCCCTTCAACAGCAACACTGTTATTTCATGCTTTTTCTTGGAACAAACATATATACCAAGCAATTTTTAGTTCATCTATTCTCTTTTTATTTATTCCCTTGTTGTATCATTTACTGACGAACACTCTTTACAGTAAATTTTATAGGAACTTTACTATTCGGACAGCGGGCGTTTACACGGCGCTATTCGGACTTCGAGTCCGAATACCCCCTTCTCGTGATTTACCCTCGCGATCATGAGCGAGGTTTTGTCTCTGCAAACTCAAGGCAAGCCCCGAGCGTTTGTCGGGCAACTACCATCCTCCCATTTCGTTCGGCATCCCTGGTGACTTTCCCAGGCGTCTTCTTTTAGAATGGTTTCCAGGTGATTTATTTTACGTTGACTTTTACTTACATTCGCGTACCCTTCATTGACAGGGGACCAAGCGGGCGGGCAAGATCGACGTTCAAGGGTCGCCTCGAGCTCTCGCTCGCCCGACAAAACTGTGGGACAACGAGCCCGCGTGCTTCTCTCGGATACCCAGCGTAGGCGTCTAGCTGTGTTGGCGCAGCTGCCGAAACCTCCAGTTTTTCCGCCGCCGCGTTGGGTGCCACCGCTGCGCGAGGTCACCATGGAGTCGATCTTGGGTGTCGTATGGATGGCGGTGAGTTTGGATTTCTTTGGAACATAGTTGGTAGGCTCATGAGACTCTCACAAACAGAATAATCAGCCGGCCAAGAAGGTGGCTCTTGCCCCGCCCGAGGGCGGCTACATTTGGCTCGAACAGGCCGAGAACAGGCTGAAGCTTGCCGCCGCAAAAATAGGGCCGTCAATCAGGCTCGAGACCTACGTGGGCAACTGGTGGAGAGCCGTCACTTGGGATATGCCTATCCCGGTGGCATCTGGCCATGTGCTACTGTTCCGCGCGGAAGGAGTGACGGCCATGGAAAATTGGGAAGTCGTGCAAGCCTTCACGCAAGAACTATAGACACTGTAGGCAGAAAAATGAGGAATGTTTTATTGATTAAATGACTTTGGTGTATCGGACATGTAATTTATTGACTGTTTAAATTTTATTTGTGTCCTTTTGTGATCATTTGCAAACACTAACGACTGACTTGGTGGCCTTGGACCGTGTTCGTGAATTGAATGAACGTGATGTCACGCGTGTGTGGACCGGCTCTTCGGACCTACTATCGACCTACTATGGCCACCTCTTCCACCATCTGTCTGTTCTGCCACCTCATCCCCTGCGTCGGTTGCCTTTGTGGCACTGACCGAGTTGCTTTTGTGGCACTCACATACAACAACCGCTCTGCAAGACCCTGCCCCGCTGCCCCGACTGGGCATTTGCGCTCTTTCACGACTTCAGTCTTCGGCGACTTCAAGAGCTCAAGAGGTCGTACATTTCCAAACCTCCAAGTGGGCCAGCGGCTGCCACAAGAATTTCCCTCAATTTCATTGATAACCCATCCTCATCGGCTTGGGTGGCACTGAAGATTTCCGCTGTTTTTTGTCCACTCATTCTGATCGACAACCCATCCTCGTCTTCAGTTGCCTGCATGGTACTGAAAAAATCTGCCGTGTTTTTTCTCCACCCGTTCTCATTGACAACCATCCTCAGTTGCCTGGGTGGCACTGAAGCCATTTCCCGTATTTTTCAAAACCAAGTCCCAGTGTAAGGCTCGAGGAGCGCTTACTACCGGGAAAACGTTGTACGCTTGCCCTGGCAGGGATCGAGTGTTATTGAGTGGTGGATTGCTGTCTATACTCTTCAAGAGACTACCAAGAGCCGGATATTCTGTGCTCCCATACGGTAGGCTCCTTAGAACTCCAGATATCTGTGAGATCTGAGCAGACTGTAGGCCGTAATGACCTGTCATGATAAGGATGTAAGTGTGATGTGAAAAGAATAAATGTAGTAGCAGATGGTCGCCTAGTGCCTAGAGTGGGTGCCAGGCAAGGCAATATAAGAGCTCGTGCCTCTATCAGGGCCTCAAAGAAGGCTGGTGAGGCGCTTTGAGCGCGTTGGTGTAGTGGTTTGTGATAAGAGATGATAAGATCAGGTGATGACCGTACATGTGACTTGTAGTTAAAGAGTAACTAAAATATGTATATGATCCCTTACACCCAGAATGAAACGCGCTGCCCCAGCGCCTGAATCACCCTCGAAGCAAACGCGCCGCGAAACCGCTCTTGCTCAGGGTCTGATTGGTTACGACCCTGACTCGGACAATGAGGCTCTACCCTCCAAGTCAGACTCGACCACTCTTGTTCGGCCGGAGATTGGTTTTGACAGCGACTTGGACGATGGGCAGGGGCAGCGAGTGCTGCCTCACCGCGACAATTGAATCCGTGGCCGTGGGCGCATTCTGGAGCCGACGTGGGCTGGGACGACACCCCCGTTTCCAATATTGTGACCACAGAGGCGACGTGCGCCCCTGCCCCTCGATACCTCAATGCCAGCAGCCGATGATTTCATGGACGATGCTACGGGCGAACTGGAAGACTCCGCGTCCCTGGATCTGCCGCCTGAGACTTTTGGACCTGATCCAAAGAAGCCAATTTGACAACAGGTAAGTTTCAAGCCTGATTCCTTCATTGCTCGTTGTATTGATTGTTCTGAACAGGGACAGTCCCACCGCATTTCCAAAATCCTGAAAATCATGCCCGACATTCAGAGCTGCATACTGGCAATGTTCGCCCATCCGCAGCTGGGTCACTCATGCTCTTTTTGGGAGCACGCAGTATATCGCTGTGTGGACTGCTTTAACGCACCCATGTGGTGTCGTGCATGCATTGTCCGCAAACACCGATACAATCCTTTCCACCACATTGAGCGTAGGTTCGTTCCAAGCCCCGTTCTGAAGATGCCGCGCGAGCCGGACCGAACAAATAGACCAAACATCACACCAACACACCAAACACGGCTTTCGTCAGAAGGGGCTTGCTTCAGACTGCCGAAATCGTGGGGGTTGCCGATCACCCTCTAGCACCTCAACGCGAGCCCGCAGGTATGGGGTCAGCTGGTGAATCCTTTAGGTAATCAATATGGCTACAATTCACCCTCAAACCTTGAAAGGATTGAGTGGGTATTCATCGAGTTAGAGGTCCCTCAAAAGTGGTGTAAACACTGTTTTTTCGAGGTGCTTCAAATATATTTATTTCACATCAGATTCAAAGGTCCTTTCATTTGAAGCTTCCTTCAGCATATCTCTCCATGATTCACGTCAGATCCAAGCAATATATCTCTTGGTTGTGAAGCTATCGAACATTGATTTCGGAATCTGGTCCAAATCACATACATTGTCACGGAGTGTGACTACCGTTTCTGCATCACACTTCGTGAAGAAATATTCGCTGCACCATAGGCGCGGAGCAAAAAAATGCACTTCAAGTGCTAAACGACTCTTGGGAATAAAGCTGTATTTGAAACCCAGTAGTTGGAATTCAGTAGCCGTGAAAAGGTGTGTAATATAGGCAGAGCACTTGGCCAGTTCAAATTGGAATTCATGGCTGGAATTTGGACAAGACACCAATATCTAGAGGTTTCAATACTGCCTAAGACATACCTGCTCCTATAACAGTGTTTAAGTCAACGCTGGAGCCCTAGAATCTCTTCAAGCCAGGTGATTATTGTCCCAAGGAGGCTATTCAATTTCGATTTATCCAGATGGCTCAGCTGCGTGTTTTCTTCATGCCAAAACGCGTTAAATAGGTATAAGACACCATATACATGCCAGAGAAATCCTTACACCGAGTTGTGGTCGAGGGCAAGGCACGTCAAAGATGTGTGACATATGTGACATCCCCAACTCATCCTCTCGCCCCGCCCACCTCTCCACAACGACGTGCAAAGAGAATTCAGAAATATTGACAGGTACTCTCAGTAGCAACTAGAACATCTTGGCCACGGAAACACTATGCGTCTGGGGTGTAGCTAGACCGCCAGCCCACAATTTCCAAAAATTACTGAAGACGGCATCAGTGCACAAGTCGTAGAGCACTCAGAGATTTCAGATATTGGACAAATTCGTCCTAAAATGCCTAATAGTCCTAGCTTGAGGATATAACTTATCCCTAAGGATTTAGGTTGAGATTGAGGTGGCTAGGAACAGATTCGCAAGCCTTGTATTTGGCGCAGTTTGAAGCAAGCCCCTTCAAGCGAAGGGCCGGCTCGCCGGGCCGGAGCGGCGACAGGCTTGCTCCGAACCTACATTGAGCGATGGGATGGCAAGATGTTTGTGTGTGACGCTTTGGCAACCACAAGACCATTCGACAGAAGCAAGCACCCAGTTGAGGATCTATCGCACATCCACCTTCTCGTGCAAACACATCCGCACCCCGACACTCACCAGCCACACTGCCCCCACCGTCGTCCCGGTGACCCCGATATTGGCCAGTTCCACGATTGGCGACCATAATGGATTCCACACGACTTGGATTGAGTTCTGCCAGTGCCTGCGCCTGGGAGATGATGCGTGATGGCAGCAACTCCTGGCTGTGCGACTCTTTCCTGCCACCTTTGAGCAACTGCAGACTGCCTTCATGTTTATGGCGATGAAGCAATTCCACGTGCATGCGCTGGCATCGAAGAAGTCTGCCTACAACTATGTCAAAGCTTTATATCAGTTGAGCAACAATGCGGCCCCAACGACTGTCGCAGTAAAAATTTCGAAATTCAAGAACAACCATCATCACGGGTGTAGTCACGGTGCAATGCTCCCGCCATGGATTTTACATGCATCAAGGAATAGTCGATCTGACCAAAGGCGAAGGGTAAGTGGCAAGATGGGATTCATGACATTCGTTTACTCAAGCCATTGCAGGTACGCATATACCAACTACGCCCTGGCATATGCACTGGCTGATGCGGAACTCATCCGGTGGATTCGCCTGAGGTATGATATCTGGTGTCAGTATGGTGTCCACCTACTTGCGCGATTCGCCTGGTGGTTCCCATCGATGAGCGCTATTATTGCAAAGCTAGAGGGCACTATCAACAAGCTGCACATCCTTTCCCACAAGGAGCTCTGCCAGATCATCCACAACCTTAACTGGCTTCTGTACGTCGGGTTGGTGTCGATGGAGATGATTGAGACTGGCTGGGCTGAGCACAACTTGATGGCCGGTAGTACGCGGGAGATGAATGACGGGCACAGGCACAATGTTATTGACGGGACATCTGATCATTGGAACTGGGAGAAGACGATCAAGCTACATACGTCGGCCGCTGATGTCCTCAATATGCGAAACTTTTACTGAGATGGAGTCTAGCCGAAGCTCTGGCGCGGCTTTATAGGACTGCAAAGTCGGAGCAACGCACCAGAACGGCATCTTTCGAGTTGCTCAACAAGTTTCAGAAGGATCGGCGCCTGGAAGCTGTTGCGAAATGGGAGACCCAGAATGAAAACCCACAACGTGATAAGAACAGCGTCTGGCACAGTGTTTTTCAGCTGAACCTGAAGTCTGGTAAGTAGGACTTGATCGCGAGAAGGGTGCTGGCTCACCCACCACTAGGACCTCCAACTCATGCGGCTGCATACACAAAGCTGCTGGCTCAAGAAGCTACGGCCCAACAATCGGCGGACTCGCGCGGGGCTGGGGGGAGACCAGGGGATGTCGGTATGATAAGTGCGGCCCTGATGACGGAAAGAGACCAGTACGTACTGGAAACACGTCTGGATGGCATACACTGATCAAATGGGACAGGGAGTGTATCAAGCGCATGCGCGCTTCACCGGCAACCCTGGCTGACGTGCTGGCGGCGGCCAGGCAACAATTGGAGTCGGACATCAAGGCCTTACGCAAATGGCAGCTTGACTGTGTCCCGGAGCTACACAGGTACATGAGCAAGATGGACGGTGGCGAGCCAGAGGAGATGCGGCTGCTGCTGCCTTCAGACTTCAGTCCCGCAGATTGTGCGCAACTTGAGCTCTCGGGACTAGCCACGGCTGAATACGGGTTGCGCGAGGGGCAGGAGCATGACGCGCTGGCCAACTTGCGTACCGCGATCCGGACGAAGAACTTCAATCTGAATTTGAAGAAGATGGACATCTACGGTACAGGTGCTACGACGCGGGCGGGGAACTACCTCAAGGGACTGCAAAACCAAGTCCAGGGCTCGGGCGATACCTATCGATGTTCATGGCGCGGCCCTCAGGGTCCTTGGCCTACCCAAGGGTGATGCTACGCTGCAACCTCTCAGCCGCAATGAGCAGTGGGGCAAGGGCGGGGTGGCATTGAAGGTGATTCGGTCGAAGGACCATGAGCCTTGGTTCTGGGCTGCGCAGCGACCAGCGGGACTTGACGCGAAGGCCGAGGCGGACTGGGAAGAAGAGAGTAAGTGACACATCTGGGCTTGTGTTTACGCTGCTGGCTGACTCCGCATTACTTAGTGGACCGAGTACAATGGTTTCGTGAGCGCGCACTGATGAAGCGGGCTAACGAAGAGGTCGAGATTCTCGAGGCTGAATTTGAGCGCTCGAGTCGGTGGTTCTTGAAGAACAGCGAGAATTGGACGAAGATGGCGGAGAGGGAGAGGAGGGCAGGTGCGTCTTTCTCATTATGTGTTTTGACCGCGGGGGATCACTGAAATTACCCAGATTATGTCGACAACCAGGGATGGCGTGCCTACGCACACAAGCAAGCAATCATATACGCTGACCTTGCACGCGAGTGCGAGACGCTGTGGAAGAAACTCCCGCAGCTTGTGATGGAGGATGAGATTGCCGATGCGAAGAAGACCAAGAAAGACGAGGAGGAGCGGGAGCTTGATGCGATGGAGGAGCCAGACTACGAGGTAAGTTTCTACCTCAACTAACCGGAGACGCGCGGCTGAATGGACTTTGGGCAGGAGGATTATCTTGAGGTGGTATGAAAAGGTGCGCAATAAGATCAGATGAGATAACGAGTCGATAAGATAAACCATCGCAGATTAATCGAGGTCCAGATTAATCGACGGTGAAATCAAAACCAAGATTATTTACCGGTAGGCCGTTTAACGTCGGGGAGGTCAAAACCTGATTAATCCCTGCCAGATTAATTGGAGGAATCACCTCGCAGGATTAAACGCAGATCGCGGCCTTGGAGACTTAATCGGGGCCTTGGGGGATTTAATCGGGCCATTTGATGGTACGGATTTATCGTGTGTTTCGAGATTTAATCGCAGGGATGGCTGGGTCATCTAGGATTGATTGTATGTCGCTACACAAAATTAATCGGCGTGTTCGAACTTAATCGCGGTGTAGGATTAAACATAGATCGCGGCCTTGGGGAGACTTAATCGGGGCCTTGGGGGATTTAATCGGGCATTTGATGGTACAAATTTTATCGTGTGCTTCGAGATTTAATCGCGGGGATGGCTGGGTCATCTAGGATTAATTGTATGTCGCTACACAGAATTAATCGGCATGCGTTCGAGATTTAATCGCGGGACCGTTTGGGGGTGTCTAGATTAATCCTACATACATGCAACTTATACTACTACAGAAATAATCACAAGATTAATCGAGAAAATAGCGGCCCCAAAAATTGGGGCCAGGATTTAATCAGGCCTCACGAGGATTTGGGGCCAAGATTAATCTGCCGAGCTGATATCACTGAGATATCTTCTACCTCGCTCTCATTTCTCGATAAGCACTAACCATCTTGGCTCCATAGAATCGCTCTTCTCATGATGTATCCACGTATTTTCTCCCTGGTGTCCGCTTTTGCTGCCGAACAAGATCAAGCAATGTCACTGCCCTAGTCATGACCTTACTGCGGCCAAATACTAAGTATTCCCATCTCTAGGAATCCCCACCGTAACCGTACAATACGGCTTACGGTTACGGTTATACGGGTGTGCCGTACCGTACCGTAAGGCCTTCTGGGGCCCATTAACCGTATGAGGCCGTATGTTTACGGCCGCATACCACCTCAGACCTTGAGACTTACGACTCTTCAGATAACCATATGCCGTGATCCTGCTTCGACAGCTATATAAGATCCCCTCAGTGTACGTCGGTTCTCTCAGCTCATCCTTCCCATAGACACAAATGCCTTACACTCAAAATCCTGACCGCTTCGCTGCCCTGGGGATGTACAAGGCCCCCGCCCACCTTACCAAGGAAGAGTTTGAAGCTCACATGATCACTCTCACGGACGATCTGCTCGCCGTCCCCATCTCGAAGAATAATTTCCACAAATTCGATCTTGTACGTCCCTTGCCGAACCATTTATCAAGGCTAACCATCGTTTGAAATAGATCCTCCAGAACAATAAGTTGGACAAGTATATCCAACATCTCGGACTGCCCCCGCCACACCCTACCGTTTGGCAGATCTGCGAAAGCGAGATGGACTTGTTTCGTTATTTCATCAAGCCCCACCTCAACTTACAGCATCCAGAGTCGCGAGCATCTTGCCGATGTACCCAATACCGTCCTGAAGCACTGCCATTCCCCAACTAATCATTTCTATAGATTGTCAAGGACAAAGACTTCAAGGAACGCATCGATGCTGCCGAACATTTCGGCATCCACGTGGGTTCTTGCTCCTTCTCGGCAGATTTAAAGACTAGGATTTTTATTCCCACCTCGAACGACCGTGTGCACGCGATGGGAGTATTCGAAGTCGGTCCCCAGCCGGACAAGACGGCATTCCATGACTTGGTTGAGGAATTGGCCGAACGTATTCTGGAACTTCCTGCTGCGAAAAAGAACATCCTCAAAAAGACATTAGTGCGTCAGCCATTTCGTGATGCACGTCTGACTCTATTGTAATGGTTGATTTCCCTTGTAGTGGTTTCAGAACGAGCAGATTAGGGAGGATCTGAATGAGCTGGGTCTGCCGCCGCCCAAGGACGTCGTTGTGTTGATGATTGAAGCAGAGCTAAGAAAAATAATCCATTTGCATCTGGTTCCAATTTTTATTTATTCATTTGTTCCTACTCAGACGATCGAGAACGTGGTCGAGGTATGCCATGCCCATTCTATTCTGAGGGCGAAAGAACATCTGACCTCCCCGTCAGTTTATTCACGATGTTGAAGTCATAAGCCTCGTTAAGGACGCTCTTTCCCATGTCCCCTCCCTCTTGGAGTGCACCTGCTTCTGCGCCGACATCGTTGCGAAGATCAATAAGGACGAAGCATGAGCGTCCGCTGATGCTCAGACCTTCGCTCAGAAGGATTTTCTTTTGAAAGACATAAATGCCCTGTGTACTTGTTACGTGCTTGGAATTATATGAATTCGCTGGAACTATTTTGCTTCCTAGTTCGGTCCCAGACAAAATCTACCTCTGCCCAGAGTTATCCGGAGACAAATTAGACAACTGGGCGTCTCCCATATAATGATTATAAACAAAGCATTCGGTCGACCCATTCCGTCTGCGCTCGATAGTCTTGACTTCTCCGGCAGACTTCGCTCTTCATGATGCAGACATTTGATCTCTCGAGAATCTGATCAAGCAATTGATGTCCGAATGTGACGCTCCAGTAAAGCATGTGAACAGATGCCACGGTGCTCGGGCGCCAGTCCGCCAACTTCCAACTGAACCTTTGGTTGAAATACTTTCTCTCTAACCCTCGGCCTCACATTCCGAACGACCCATCGGGCCATCGCACGGATGTCTCTTAAAGATATTTGCTGCGACTGTCTTCGATACCAAGGGCCAAGGATCCCGTCGCATTCGCGGATCTCCCGACCCCGACATCGCAGCGCGCTGTTCCCCTACGCGCCCCGAGCCACCTTTGCATCCACGCGACGTGTTTGTTTGCGCGCGTGTGGCGTCGCCGTCTCGCTCTGCCTCGCCGATGCAGCGCGACTTTACTGTACGCGCACAAACCCGTCCACGGCGTAGCCCTCTGCACGCCGCGTCCTTCCCCATAGCGCATGGCGGACACGCTCCTTATCCCCTGCTGGGTACGCGTGATCCAGGTGGTACATACCGCCGTTGAAAACTCAGTGATCGCGTGAAGAGACGGTGCTCAGGCTTCCAGTAAGTGGAGGAGAAGTAATTCGAGTCTGGGGAAAGTTGTGTGTGTTTTTCGTGCTTTACCTTTATTGGAATATGCACTGACGACGTTTCTTTTCGTAGTCGCAACAAATGCGGCCTCATCGAGCGTACTCACTCGCGGCCCAGTTCCCATACAAGCGTGGCCCCCTAGTGTCGAGCACGCTTGCTCTACGTCGAGCGAGTACGCCCATGCCTCTTCCCCCCGCCTTCTACCCGCTCCCGCCTTCCTCCACCCTGTATTTCATGTCCTCTCCATCGCCCCCCTCGCTTTTCGCCTCCTACGTTCCCTCCCCACCGCACTCCTTCGCACCATCTCTCCCCACCCTCTCCCCACTCTCCCGCCTTGCGCTCTCCCATCCTTCCCCCCCCGCCCTCATCCTCCGCCTTGCCATCCTCCGCCTCTATACACACTGCCCCTGCCCTCCTCCTCTGTCTCTGCTCCCCTACGCTTCCCCTCCCCCGCCCCCGCCCCCACCCACTTTGTTCTCCTCCCCTCCCTCCCCTCCCGCTCCCCCCCTCCCTCCCTCCCCTACTAACGCCCCCGTCCCCAGATAATAACTATCGCCCTCGGCATGCTCGGCTACAAATATGTGCACCTCTACGAGAAGTGGTCCTGGATCCCGACCGCGATCACGTTTGTGATCCTGCTCGGGTGCGCGGGGAAGCATCTGGTTAGTGTCCCGATGGGGATGTGCGTGGATTTCTGACTCGTGTTCTTTTTTTTTTTTTCGCTGTGAGAGTGGACGGAGCGTTTACGAGTCGGCGTGTCGACGAGTCCAGCGAGCGTGGTTATGGGCGGTGCGGCGACGGGGGTGGACAGGGGTGGACGGAGGAGAAAGAACGCTCGTTCTTCGGGAGTGGGTGCTCGCATTCGCTCGCGCGGCTGTGGAATGGAGGCGAAGCGATGCACGAAGATGGTCCGCTCGCGTTTGAGCTTTGGGGTGCCGCGGCCTCCACTTCTCCCCTCCCTTCTTTTCCCTTCATCCACACAAGACACGACGCTGACACTCTTCCAGCGGACAAGCCGAAGCCTCCAACGTCCTCTCCTTCATGGGCGTCATCTTCCGCTTCGCCATCGGCTGGGTCTCCGCGGCGAACCCCTCCTAAGGAGACATCGGGTTCGAGCTCGCTGGCGCGTTTGCGGGGGTCATGTAGTGCGTCTTCTTCCTCTTCCCTCGTCATGAGCTACTTGATTCTGGCGCGTGTCCCAGCGTACCCGCGCGCTACCTCGAGCTCAAGGAATTTGGGCGATAGATCCCGCTTGTGTTGTCTCAGTACATGCCTACATTCGTTTCGTTCGTTGGAGGAGTGTATATAGGGGGCAGGATAAGATAAGTACTAGTTTGTTCGGTATGGATGCATGAAATAGAAGGCACGGGTGGAACCCCCGATAGTTCGTTGTGGCGCACATTTCTTCTCAGGTCTTCGAACTCCTGGACTCCTCAGGACTCTTCTTCGTTCTCCACGGTGTCCCGCCCCGGAGAAAAAGTTTCCGGACGCGGACCGTAGCTCATCCTCACTTCCTTTTGGCATCAATATATTTTTGAACCGTCCCCATTCTATGAACAGCGTAAACAAAATTCCAGATCCCGGGAGTTCTATCCAAGAAACACTACACAGCTCTGATCAGGAGGTTTCCGCCCAGCACTGTAGCAAACACGCCGCTGCCTCGAACTGTTTGGCATGCGACGAAGCCATATGTACAACCTTGTGACCGATATAAAAATATTCTCAGAAGTCAGGTCGGACTCGTGACCTTGGTTCGAAGATGTTGAAGGCGGCGGACATTTCTCGGGGCCATGGCCGTGGAGTACTAAACTGAGTTTCTCGCACAATGCTCCCCAAATTTTCTGCCATGCTTTTCTCCGCCCTCATCTGCGCCATTGCTGCCTTGGGTGTCCGCGCAGCTGGTGTACTCCCCGGCCAGATAAAACATCTTGTCACCTTCGGGGACAGCTACACCGACGTCGTCGCAACAGGTGTGTTCCCTCCATCTGCGCATGCCTGCATAGCACTGATCCAACCAACAGGCGATCAGGGAACCGCTTGGCCTGTCTATGCCGCGGGCTATTCTAAAACAACATTGCATCCCTTTGCTCGCTCGGGAGCAACGTGCTCGAACAACATAACCTTCCGGCCCTTCCCGCCGGTTTTTGAGAGCCAGTTGCCACTCTACTTCACGGAGACGGGAAATGGCTCACTGCGCCTCCCCTCGGACGAGACGATCTATACTCTTTGGATAGGAACGAACGACGTCGGCGCCAACTCTTTGGTGACGGGAAAGTAACAACGCGAGCATCGTGGATGTGGCCGGATGCATGGTCAACTGGGTGCGCACGCTGTACGCGAGCGGCGCACGAAATTTTATCATGCAGAATGTGTGTCTCTCTTTTTTCACCTCCGTCGCACAGGAAGTCCAATTGAAACTCCTGCCACAGATGATTCCCCTGGAGCTGACAATCTTGTATTCCGCCAACTCGTACCCAAACCGTTTCTGGGCAGTCGAGCGCAACACATCCGACTGGAGTGTTCTAATGACCGAGCTGGTGCTGTCGGGCAATGCGCTCACAAAACTGATGCTTCAGGCGCTTGCTCCGACGCTCCCGGGCTCGCACATCGCGATATTCGATTCGCACTCGCTCATCCAGGACATTTACGACCACCCGGCGCTGTACTTGAACGGTACTGCACCGCTTAACGTTACTGGTGCGCATCCCGACTCTTTGAGATATTATCTCGATAATGACATTCTCTATAGGCTGCTGGGACTCCTGCATCGCACCGTTCGGCGGCGGAAACCTCGTTTGCACGGTCCAGAACGGCACTGACCGGGACTCTTACTTGTGGGCGGACGAGCTCCATCCTAGCGAGCAGGCAGACCGTATTATAGCGCGCGAGATTGCGCTGACATTGGAGGGGAAGGAAAGCCAGTGGTCGACATGGTTGAACTAGCGGCGAATCGGTATTTTCCCCATGAAGAGAATTTCATCAGCACTATTCACTTTACATGTCGAGGAACCAGATCATTGCAGCGTCTGTCTGCCCACAAAATAAAAGTAGTTTTGGCTTTCTAAAAGACAATGCGAATAATGCTATGCTAGATGGTTCGCATGATGTACCTAAGCCTAACCGAGGGTTGTTCCGTGACATTAGAGGAGCTCAATAACTAGCTCGAGCTGGCTTAGCTCAAGTTTTTATTAATTAAATATTATAAATCAGCTAGGAATTACCCTCTTTATAAAATTATGTCTGTCCGTCTGTCTGTCTGAAGCCTTTAAACTCCGCTTTTAATTTATCATTCCGGCAGAAGTGGGAGCCGGCGCGAAGCGCCGGCGAGCGCTTGTATTGAATAAAAACTTGAGCTGAGCCAGCTCGAGCTAGTTGTTGTATTGACTTCCTGAAGGAAATTGAATACAAACTGGTTTACCTTGCGATTCACTCAGGAGTATTCTCTTGGAAATAAATTTTAACACAACTTGTGCCAGTAAAGAAGCACCGATCGTACATTGCGCTCGATACTTGTTTAGCTGATCGTCCCAAAATGGAACTCAACGCCGGCGTCCCAATCGGGGTGATGGTAAATTTGAGCCATCAAACGTTGCCCTACGCGTTCCGGGAGTCAACTTTTGCTCCGGCGGTGCTCTTGAAACACGGGAGAAAGTTCCCACCCGGATTCTTCGAGATAATCAGGTTACGATGATCCGCTGTAAATGAGTAGCAAAACTGATTCGGCCCACGTTTGAACTAAGCACCACCTGTGTTGTATGTGACTCATGGCTGGTATCGAGTCGAGCAGCGGGCGCTGCAGGTGTGCGCACGAATCAGAATGTAGCAGATGGGGTTTGGCGCGGGGGCATGCCGCGGTGTGCGCGCGTGAACGTATGACCGTAGAGCACCGTGCGCAGAGCTTCAATGCCAGGAGGTGAGTCTGGTGGTGGCCGAGCGGACGCGGATGGCTGTGTTAGGCAAAGTAGGGCGGAATGTGGCAGAGATGTAGGCCCAGCATCGCTCGCGGGGAGCAGAGACGGCTGGATCGGTGAGGCAGCGGGCGTAGGGTGTGCGTATATATTGAACGGCCTTGGCGGGCAGCTGAGGGCGCGGCGTTGGAGACGGCGAAGAGAGGGAGGTTCTGAAGATCTTCTAGGAGGCGCTAGTATCGCCCCGGCACCAAATATGTTGCGCGCGGGTGGCGTGGAGGAGGAAACAAAGAAACACTGTGACACGTCACGTTGTGACTCGCGCGTTTGTGGCACCCACCATCACCCACAACGAGATCGTGGATCATTTGCAGAGCTAACCCTTGTCCGGAACACCTTCTTCCCGAATGAGATATTGACGAAGGGGTCCATGTCGAAGGAACGCGTGCGCGTCACTGCGTGGCGCGTCAGCCCAGTACGAAAAGGGGAAGGAAGGATGTAAAACGCGGAGGGAAGGGGAGGAAATGAAATGGACCCAATAATTGTTGATTCACGCGCCATGTATGGAGGTCTTGTTATGTTTGTCGTATGCTCCATCGGCGTCGACATAGGATGCAGAGGGAGGAGGACGTGAATACATTAAAGTGTCTGAATATATAAAAAAAGGCTATCAGTAAAGAATTTCGAAGAAAAATGGAGACGTACCACGAAACTCGTCCAGCGAGGATAAACGCCTGTCTGGGGATGCAATCACATCCTCGCAGCACACGGGGCGTGGTGGGCCTGACACAAGCCGGCATGTTCCTCCACGATGGCGTGTCGCTGACATGGTGGTGATGGTCATATAAGAGACACATGTCACATGGCCGACGTGATCCCAGTCCCGGTGCTCCATGCAAACGAGGCTTCGCATAACTGAACGTGACCTATTTTTTTGAAGACGCTGGCCAACGACAGAAAAGGCCGATCGGCCTTTTCTGTTCTGCGCTCAACTGCCACAATGTGCGAACAACGGGGATCAGTGGCCGACGATCGGCCTTTTCCGTTGTTCGCACATTGTGGCAGAAAGTGGCCGAGAGTCCACTTGGTTCAGAAAAGGCCGATCGGCATTACTTCGGGGGCGCCCGCTGCTGCGGAACATGGTTGCGTTGGGCCTGCCCACTGGCTGTGTCGGGCGGGACCTGCCGCGCTGCGTCGGGCTTTCCCTTTTAGGAAGTAGTGGTTCTCACATGGGCGGGGTTATTTCATTGTCAACTTTCAAGTTACACAGAAGTGATAACCAACTACACCATCTAACCGACAGGGGGGCGGTAAGTTTCAACCTAGTTGGTCCAGAGGTGGGCAAAACAGTTTGTTTGATCATTTGATGGACACTTCAACATCTTGGATACATCGTCCTATGGGCCAGACCACCTAGGCTTCCATTCATCAACTTCTTGCAATGCCAGCTTCCCAACCCAATTTGCATGGTCCACTGCCTGTGTTGAGACTCAGAAAATGTTCTGGGGGTTTGTCTGATTTGTCGGTGTCCTCATAAACTCCCCTTGTGATATTCTTAGAATTCTTGTTTGGGGCAATATAAATAACTTGTACATACACCATCCTACTGGCAATATTCCCAAATTTAGGCTTTACCCCAGCTGGCTCACAGAACACGCACACACTAAGGGTTATCTTATCTCAAGGCTGGTAATGTGTTGTCACTGACATTTGTCCCCTGGGAGGGAGACCCTGCAATATGAATGTATGCCAATAATTCAATTTGTACCAGGATACTATTTCCATCCTATATGCCTAAGTCCTACACTATTTAATCCCCACCCACAAGAACTGCGGTGCACTTTGGGTCCAGTTTGACATGATGCATCGTCCAAGTCATAGCAAAATTATTTGCCTCCATTACGGGAAGTCAAATATGAGAATCGACGTCGATTCTCACGTCGATTCAGGCATCGATTCCGACATCGATTTTTGATCAAGAATCGACACCAGAATCGATGTTTTCCAGAATCGACACAGAATTGATGTTTCGACTCTGGAGTCGAAACTCGACCAGAATTGATTCCAGAATCGGTCCTGGAATCGTCACCTCACTTATCTGTGAATTATGCACCTTATGATACCTGAATTTTGTTCTTTAATATTTTGGTAAATGGAAAATATAAAATTCAAAATTGCAACCAAAATTTTCACTTCTACACCACATCTATCGAAAAGCCATGCCCCTGCCGCCGCAAAGCCTACCTCCAAGTACTCCAAGCCCAAGTCTTCCTCTACTCGGGCTGCCAAGCCCGCCCCCATCGCTTCCAAACCTCCCGCATCTGAAACCGCATCTGAAAACCCTTGAGAAAAGCGAAGAACACCAAGAAGTCACGACAGCAGCGATGACAGCGAGCCCGAAAGAACTGGCGATGAAGCTAGGGAGAATCGATGCAAATTTCGCAGATACTTCATTAGCTCAACTTAAGTTATGAGGTGAAATTACCGGCAGGACATCTTAAGTTCTTCATATGCGGACTTAAGTGATAGAGAACTTAAGAAGTCATGGCAACAAAAACAAACCCCCCCAACAAGATTTGAACACAAGACCTTTGAACCTGTTCAGCAGAGGGGACTATTTAACCACTACACCAAGAAGACCATACACAAAAGGAACAATCAGACTGTGATTAGACTACTATTCTTCCACTGACTACCATGGTACTGTATATGTATTAATTCACTTTATATATATTAACTTGTGATTTCCAGTCATCTTTTATCATGTTTTATATACATATTAATTTATTGAAACAGATCAATCTCTGAACCATGTATGGACAGGACCTGAAGAGGCAAAATAAACAAAGTGGAGAAGGTTTAAGGCCATCTACAAGGCTAATATCATCATATCTGTGTGTCAAGAGACTATATCCTTCATGGTGTAGTAGTTAACTGCTTGCAAAATATTCTTCTGGTGCACAGTTCAAGGGTCTTGTGTTTGAATCTCTTTGGTGGCATTGTTTTTGGTGTTTGAACAGCACTCAAGTGCTGCAGGACTTAAGTTTGAGCACTTAAGTTTGCGCTTATGTTCAAGCACTTAAGTAGTGCAGGACTTAAGTTTGCGAGCAAGTTAAGTTCAGTACAGATGGCACTTAAGTTGGCCTGCCGGTTTTTTCAGCCAGACCTTAAGTCCACCTAATCTTATTTCATCAGATAATTTCGGAGTAGAATCGGGGTCGGTCAAAGTTGGGATCGATTCTTGCACGATTCTCTTCAGCATTTCGGATCAGAATCAACGCCTGAATCGATGTGAGAATCGACGTCAATTCTCATCTTTGACTTCCCCTATTGCAGATTGGAAATGCAGATCAATATACTGGGTGTCATAAGGTTTGATCCATTGGGGCTGACTGAGTGCCTGCCTGTCAACAAGCTTGCATAAAATCCTGAAAGCTTCCAAGAACAGGGCCTTGTAATTGGGCTCTGGGCCCTGAGCCAATGGGCCGAATCGGACAACTGTCTTGCCAGGTAACATTCGCTGTTTACCCTTTCCAGGCTTGGGACCAAATTGCTCTGCAGCCTTCTCCTCAAAATGCACTACTACTCGCCTCCCTGTAGCTAAGGATATATTATTAGCCGCATCATCCGATACTGAGGACGAAGATTGGTCATCTCCAGAATCAACAGGGGACAAAAAGTTGCAAAAGATGTGTCTTGTTCCGGATGTGCTTGCAATAGGTGAGATATTGTGCTCTTGCTCAAGTGAGGCCTCAGCTTTCAGCCGCTGTTCATGCCTGATCTCGGCTATCATGTCAACAATGGTCTCCACTGCGGGGCGCTCTGCAGGGTTGTGGTTCCAATACCACTGGGCAAGCTCCCACAGCCTGTCTGGCATCAGTATGCCTTCTCCGTCAGATGGTTGTGCTTGATACGGTAACATTGCAGTTGAGTTAGGGGGATCTGAGAACTTGAAGGCAACAATGATTCCCATGTCATTGAAGTTGCTGAATGGGGATTCGCCCTCAGTCCAAATCTTTGATCAAAGAGACCAAGGTCAGGCTCTCTGTTAAAGGCTAAGAATGGGGAACATACCTCGCCACAGACACAGCCAAATGCCACACGTCGGATGCAATGGTGCGC
Organism: Mycena olivaceomarginata; assembly: GCA_029378375.1. NCBI lineage: Eukaryota > Fungi > Basidiomycota > Agaricomycetes > Agaricales > Mycenaceae > Mycena > Mycena olivaceomarginata. The sequence goes on along the minus strand of JARKIC010000495.1, from coordinate 64,733 downwards.
TTGAACACACCGGAAGGAGGAACCAGCAGTTCCGATGCCATCCAGCGTGTTGAGCCGCCGCATGTCAGTGACTTGATGGTTGGTTCTGATTCCACAAGCACCGCTAGCCCAAAATCGGACAAGCATGCTCTTCCCTGTCCATCAATGAGAATATTGCGCTAGAATACCACAATTGATTATTGAGGTTCAATTTTGTGTTGTTTCAAATGCACCCCACACAAATCATGTGATGCGGGTCCTTTAGGCCTCGCCAGGCTGGAAGAAAGCACATACAGACTCGTCTGGCGCAGCTGGGTAGACAGGAGGCGCCGACTCAGACCCTCCCCGCTGTTGTAACACTTCAGCTAACGGCCTTGTCACCCGAGGCCGGAGCTCCATTGATATTGTATCTCGAGGCGCGGTGAGAGCAGTTTACAGTTGCTTAGCTATCCAGTGGGTCCTGGGTGGTTAGCCTTCGGCAGTAGCGCTGCTGCTCGTTGTGTCTAGCCGTTGCCGTTGAACATGGAAGTCAAGAACAAAGATAGATGATATCACATGATCTAGCTACCTGAGCTATACAGAATAATACTATGTAAGCATATATGACATGTCTGCCTTGGGCATGTCCCAATACCCTCGTCACAAATCACCATGCACAATGTTGGCATCGTGTAAATAGCTCAAACCCTGAATCACGTCGTTAATCTTTACATTTGACTCATCAGTTATTGCGTGCCTCCTCCAGACAACAAGACAGTCTTACGAGTTCAGTCGCATACGGATTGACAGGTGAATTAGCCATGATGTAGCTCACCACACTCCCTTGTGCCATCCATGGTGATACCGATGCCATCGTCATTACCGGGCTCAAAAATTTTGTGGAATCGATACCGAGAAATGGCAGGATATTTCTATGCTTCAGATAATGCCACACAAGTGCTTCTTTTGTGAACCTGTCCTGGAGTAGGTGCCGCTCCCCCTCCAACTGATTCCCGAATATCCTGAGAACCTTGAGCACAACTTCTACCTGCTCTCCACTAGTATCCTCGTACAGCCCGTGGTACACATTAGAAAATCTGCCACCTGTGATACGTTGCTCTTCCAGTAGGACAATGTTCCTAATGGCGAGATTCTCCGGGAGTAGCTTGAGTTTTGCAGCAAATACATTGAGTAGGTTGTGCATGCGACGGGAAAAGAGTTTGTTGTCTGCGATCACATTGTTTGGGGGAAGACCACCGTCTAGAATCTAGGACAAATGCTCAAGAAGATTTCGTCATAAAAGAGGATGGCCTACTGAATGAGTTAGGTTCAGAACTGAAATACTGTATTCTCGAGGAACAGCCATTATTTTGTCCTTGTAGTGCAATTCGAACAGGTGTTGAAGTCAGTTCACAACCTTTGTTTTATCTTGGACCAGACTCCCCAGAATCTGCCGTCACCGTATAACATGCATTCTGTACAGGTTCTGAAGAGGATTCAACCGGATGGTAAAACCAGAAAAAGAAAATCACCCTCAGGATTTGTTTGCGATCCTTTGCCGTTTTATTCAGTTTGACAAAGATGGTTGTGACCGAGTCTTCTGGGCTTGTATCGTCGTCTGCGGAGATTTGAGCGCCTGCTGCCATATTCTACCCTCCAAATGTAAACCGTATATCGAGCGCAAAGAGTGAAATAGAACTCACCTCTCGGCCTGAGATCCTCCAACCAGTCAATGGATTCCATCCACCAGAAGCAGGAATAGGTTCTGCCAGCACAATGTTATCCTCGTTTAATGAAGCCAATGACAGTTTTGGGATACGTACATTGTGCAGAAATAATCTAGGGTCTTGAGATTGTCCTTGGAATGATGGCGGAGGGTCGGCTTGCTTATCACCAGAATTCCGACCGCCCTGAATCGAGATTTGGGCCCGGCATTGAGTATATCAACAAGGTCCCAGATATTATTGGCTTGGTCAGTGTTACGGAGGCTGTGGATGATGAGGGTGGTACGAGTCATTTCTGGTATGGGTTCTAAAACTGTTGGGCCAGTTTCGAGATCTTGATCCACATGATCGGGGTGTCTCATAGTCTTCTGTATTCTTCTTGCGAGTTTCCGATGTATCCGGTTCACCGGCCGAACGAAAAGGTTTAAATGAGGTCCTGCATGATAATCAACTAATCTTTCCAGGTGACTTGTATGGTTGAACTCGCCTTCGGATTATCGAAGTACCATGTTGAAATCGTGGGTGGGCTGGAGAAGCCTATGGAAAAATACCAGTTATAAATACGTGCCAGTATCCGTGGCGGATACTCTGCAAGGTCCTTCATGTATTCTGGGGATGCGCTCGCCAGGCCATGGACAATAGGCCAGAATGTAGAACGTGTTTGGCCGACGTCAACTAGAACAACGTTGGCTTTGCCACCGTCGGAGGAAAAACAGATAGGATGCTGCCTGAGCGATCTCATCGCGCATTTCCCCAGTCTCTGTGGTAATCCAGAGAGCTTTGTGGGTGTTCCATTCAGTGGAAAGGCACGACCAATGGGCCACGTTCTTGAACACGTCGGCCGGCAGGTTCCATGAAAGCTGCCGACTGGGCAGCGTTGAACCGAGCAGCTCGTGTCGCTCGAGCAGTGGTTGGTCATCTGTTGGAAAATGTATCGCCCCCATAGACCTGTGTCTGAAGAAGAGTCTCATTCGCCCCCGAAGCACGAGTCCAGATACTGTACTATTTCGTTCAAATTGGCAGTCATGCATCACGCACTCCCCTGTTGATCACGAACTTTGGTCGAGGTCACACATCACTCGGGCCTCTGTCGAACCTCCAAGTGGTCACGCACCCCAAATTGCCTAAAAAAAAAAAAAAAAAAAAGGCAAAAAAGACAAAAAAAAATGGTTCAAATGCTGAAATTTTCGAGGTGTCATGCAAAAATTTGGCAGCTGCCAAAATGTCAAATAGGTAAAATGGGTCACGTGTCACACCCCCTGTCGATTTGAATGAAATTGTCCAGTACTTTTTCGGTTAGGTGGCACATCAATTGAGTCCGCAGTGATAATGACTCCCAGGCATGTGATGACTGCCAGTGAGGGGCCTCAAATAATCAGTATGCAGTGAAGTGATACAGGAAACGTGGGTCCACGCACTCACTCTATGAAGCATGAACTGGCGGGATTCGTCCCCTATTACCCACCGATCCACCACAGTACGACATTCAAGCAAACGAATAACTGTTTCAACGAATAATGAATGCCTGGCCCACGAAAAATGGCAGACGGCTCATACCCCAATGAATATCCCTTCCACCGATATCTTTTCCAATTGATTAAAAGCAAGCATGAGAGCGCTGTACAGTGCTGTAAGTTCGGATCAAAGATATGTATCATGTAACCAACGTACTAGCATAGTGTGAGTAAGAACACAACGATCTATGCCAATTTCCAAACAAGGTTAGCACTACTCGGCCAGTTTGCCTCACTTGGCTCACCAGGAACGCTGTCTGCCACAACCGGTAGAGAACATGTAGTCTGAAATATCTTCCGTTCAGGCAGTGGATGAGTTGAAATATTCTTGTAACAATGTAGGCGATCACTGTTGAGATTGAGTACACGTCTCTCCTGGGGCATATTGTGTACTTAACAAGAACATGAAAATCTCCCCGGGTGTGACATTGGGGTGGCCAAACAGCAGGTATATGTTGAAAGGGACAAGAGCAGTTGGTATTATCGCGGCAGGAGCCCATATTGGATGGTACTTCTCAGCAGAGTGCCAGGTCATTGTAGGAGGAGAAAAATGTGCTGTGTTATCACGCCAAATATTGAAGTAGGGTTCACGGATCAGCAGTGGGAGCGATGTATCAACTGTCAACAGTGTCACTACACTGCCGCGGCGTGCCAGCGCCTGTGGTAGCTGATGTGAAACTAGCGCTGGTGGCAATGTAACTGCCGACCAGCGAGTCTCACAGTATTCAAAGTGTATGAACTTTAATTTCCTGCTCACTAGTAACACTGGTATGTTCAAATATTCAATAAGTTCTGGAGAAGATCATCATTAGATGTTAATACAGTGTGCTGACTTTCCTGCACCTTGCTTAGGGAGATCCTGGAACCCAGATGGGTTCTTGTCTTCTCCTTCATAGAAAATCTCATGTTTTCCTTTTCACAACATCTTATTCAGTCAATCCAGGTGCCAATGCTGGTGGCATGCTTCTAGGATCTTCAAACCTCACTCAAATTAACAGGTAAAAAAAACCTGTGTCATTCCCCATCCCACCATTTATAAAACACGTCAAAAAGCTTCCTCTTGATCAGGTGTGGGTCTTCAGGTAATGGTTGCAGTCACAGATTCAGAACCCTCAGTTGCCCATAACCTTGTACCAGAATTCTCAGTCCACTCCACTGTCAAAATTCACTGCCCTAATTTTATCTGCCACTCCCTTCTGGCTTATACTTGGTTCCCATACTCACAGTGTGACAGATGTGCGAGGAGTGAGATCTGCCACACAAGAGATTGAGTAGACCGAACACAAGGTGACTGTTTCAAGTGTAGGATTCACCCCAAAGCAAGATAAATACAACAGCAGTTTTTATACTAGGAGGGGGGGTGGTTCTGATAATGATCCAATCAAGTATTGGGCTGCCACAAGCAGAAACAGAGTTGAAGGAGTGTTGAACACAATGAATGGTGTGAATGGACACTAGAGACGAAAATAATGTAGTGAGTGATGAAAATATTACATTCACATGTCCTTTATAGTCTTCCATGCCAGCCTTTATCCACGTCCACATTTAGTCTTCACCTTCACCCATCTCAAACTGTAAGAGCAACCTTAAGCTCGGCACAGGGTGCGGAAACTAGTGGGGGAATCTGAAGTATAAATATAGCACTAGAATACAGGAGCGGAAATACTACACACCTAGCAGTAGAATCCAAAGAGAAGAAAGGATGAGGATTCCCATGCTAGGCGAAACCTTATATACTAACTAGTAACTACCAGTAGCATGTGTCCGTAGGTATCTACAATGATCCCGGGTTTGATTGCATACCACATGCCAGCGCAAGCAGACAAATGTTCTGGACACTTCAGACGAAGCGGTCAGACAGATGGATGGAGTCCCAGATGGATGGGTAGACGAATGCTTGGGCACAGATGGAAAAGTGTCCAGAGCAATAGACAGAAAAGTGGCCGGAGTGGGGGTTCCCCTGACACTCAAGGCATTACCTTTTTCACCAGCTCTGCAATTCCAGACCTTTGATAGGCTGTGTGCCATGATGCACCTTCATGCAACTTTTCACGTCATTAGTTTCTGCCCTCAAAAGCTGACTCAAAAGAGACTGCCTAATTTCGCTCCACTTTCTCCCCCACCATCCCTGCCAGAAAGTGCTGCAGTTCCAAAAGTCAAGGCCAAGGATCAACTCAAAGCCACCTAGCAGACATCAAGATCAACCTGGACTAAATATCCAAGACACATAGGACTTGAGGTTGATTTGTGCTACTTGATTTTTCCATCCTTTTCAAACCAGTTCCAACACAATCAAGGCTGGATGAGTGCTTCGGCCCTCTGAGTCTGGGATCTTGGTATTCTCTTTTCTCTTTGAATTTGATTATGTATCCCTCAATTTGATCAGACTGCGTCTGAGGAACTTGTGCAGTGGTTTCAGCACCTTAGAGGTCAAAGCTAAGGTAAGTTTATTCACCTTCCTCTTTGTTGTGTATTGGAACCGGTTCACTCTCAAGCCAACTCACTTCTGCCCCTCAACTCGACACATGCAACAAGCCCTGACAGCAAAGTTGATTTTTCTCTTTCCTTTCCATTCGTTTTCATATGACTTATGTATATGCTGGTTACGGATCTGGCTAGAAGTAGGCACCATTCACTTTCTCTTGCACTGGTCATCTGAATCAAGGAGTCAGGCGACAACAGTCAATGTGTGTTCTCTTTCCCATCCCATTTCATACCACTTTGTGTCAGTTTTTCCAATTCAGATATCCCATCTATGATCTCAGGCCTCTCAACCCAATTGACCACTGATTACTAATAATGTCTTCAGCTAGTTAGAACCGTCACATTTGGATTGATTGTACCATCAAATGTATTTTTTTTTTCTTTTCTTCTGTTCCTATTTTTGCGAGCCAGACCAGAGCAATGGCATATCTCGCTTATAGTATGAAATTGGGTTTCATGCAAACCAAAACTAAGCCAATTCAGATGGTTTTCATTAAAGTTGAATATTTTCCTAATCTGATACTCTGCTTCAGAATTATATCTGGTGTGTGCACTGAACTGGCATCTGATTCAGCTCGGCTTTTCCTAATTCAATACTTTTGGTTTCAAATTGCACCTCAAGTGCACCAAAACTGAACAGAGAAGTACACACTCCGGGAACAGGAATCTAGCAGTGTTTGGCAGATAATGATGCTATCAGACAATGGGAAGGAGCTAGAGAGTGGGCAGAATTTGAGAGAAGTACTGTTCACAGTGTGTCATGCTGTAGCATAGCGAGGAGATTGAACACAATTTGGTAAGGCCCACAACAGCTTTTGGAGTGCTGTCCAGATCACAGTTGCACTCTCCTACCCAATAAAATTCTTGGGAACTGTGTGATGATCAGCAATCAATTGCCACAAGGAGGCTGAGCAGCCACTTCTATGAAAGTAAAGCTACAAACAGTTTGTGCACAGTGGGCAATGTGTTCAACAGCACATTCAAAAGGGCTCCTGCAGTTTCTTGAATCCTCCAGGTCCCTATCATTTAGAGCATTGTTTAACTTGTATCATTGTCCAAATTGCTACGCTTTGAATACTGTGAGACTATTTGTTTTCTAACCTATAAGTTTATCACAGTGAAATTGCATCAGTGAAATGAAGATCTCAATGATCCTCCCCACTTATTTGGATGTACCAGTGTTATTGGTGAGCAGAAAATTAAAGTGGAGAGCAAAAAAGTTCTTGTCTGTGTTGCAAGTTGGTTGCAAAAAGTCTAAGTCCAAAATGTTATTTAGTACCTGGTTTATTCCAGGCTGGTAGGCAGTTTCCATGGTTGCATTACATAGTGGTTATGGTGCTTTCTCTCCGATTTCTCCAGTTTGGAGAGGTCACTCGTTCGATTCCCCTGGTTGGCACATTTTCACCTTTAAGTCTGGGTGAGCACTGTTTTTGTTTGTGTTCATGTTTGAACATGAACCGTGATTATCCATGATTAATAACCCTTGATTAAACAGAAACTCTGTACCTCACGAATGCCCCTGGCCCTCCCTGTCCCCTTTCATGTGACTAAACAATCAAGGATCAACCTGATTTTCTGTTGAGACACAGATTGTTTAATCAAACTTCATATAGATTCTTTCAGACATGCTTAATTTTATAAAGAGAGACAAGCGGTCCCCGGCGCTTCGCACCGGCTCCCACTTGCTGGATGTAACTAAAATAAGAACATTGATCCGAGCTGCCAGAATGATAGATTAAGAGCGGAGTTTAAGAAGCTTCAGACACACAGGCGAAATTTAACATTGATGTGCCAAAGATTTGGGTGTGATGAACCAAAAGAGGGCATGAGGAGCCTTTAGACACAGATCTAACCGTACAAGACTAACCTCCGCTTCGCTCCGGAAATGAATCAGAGGGCAGGAAAAAGGAAGGAACATATATATTGATGTAGCATGAAATACAACTGGGCCAAGCCAAATACGGACCACGAATTGTGAATGCACAATAAGTACCTAGGTATGTGATTGGTTCAGTACAGTCATGGCGCCAGAAAGACCAGAATCAAGGTTGAGGGGCACCAGGAGCAGAACAATCCATGTTGCGAGCAGTCCGAGGTAACCAGCAATATTGGTCAGCACCTTATAGGCAAATATAGACGAATGTTTTGAAGAACAAACTCAAGTGGATGCCTGTGCCAGTCCAAGCGAGAGCCAACAGAGGTTCACAGTCAACCCAGGAATAAAGAAGATCCCCGTAGCAGAGAGACACTGATAGATCCCGAGACAAATTGTTGCCGGAAGAATGTTTGCAATTCAAGTAATTTCAGGTGTGAGAGAAATGGGGGGAGATGGCCAGGTAGACACAGGGAAATGAGGCCCGTTATATCTGCGAAATATGCTGGAGGTACGTGGCTTCCCGGCCTGATTAAGCTGCACCGCAGGCTGCCACGCAGTGGGAATTGATAGCATTCTGTCACGACCAAAACTGTGCGTCGATCAGCTGATGAGCTACATGGGGTTTCTCAGCTCTAAAATTAAACTGTGCAGAGGAGATTGGACGCCGAGAGACGCCGAGACGAGGAGCAGGAGAGTGAAAGCCGGAATTGGAGCATTGCAGCGCAGTTGGATGACTGTTAATTTCGGCCACGGTGAGAATATCAATGACAAAAGGAGCGAGATGAAAATCTACAAATGCTGTGGGCATTGCGGCGTAGCTGTTCGTGGGTTCTTTGGGTGTTGAATGCGGCGCAAGAATAGAGAAGAACAGGAGGGATTAGACCAGACGGGGATGAGACCAAAGAAACACAAAGAATTGCAAAGGTAATCATTAAAGAACAGTTAATATTAACGAAATGACGAGATTTTGTGGGTATATGTTTGTACTATCTCCTTTAGGTCTATCCCCAGTGGGCCTCCTCTCGACGACAACTTACAACCGGCGAAGCAGTGGTCTGCGGACTGCGAGAAGCTCTTGTAGTCATTGGCATTGCCCTGCGCAGCATTCTGCGGACTGCAGTAAGCTGTTGAAGTCATTGCCGGTCGTGCGCCGATTTGCCGAGGTTTTATATTTATGCTTGGATGTCTGCTCGCAAGATGACCTTTCTCCTCCACCTGATAATACCACAAATCGCCTCTAACTAGAGGGTACCATGCCCCCCAATGGTACCCACTAGTTATAGGCAAACTGCCTGTGCCACGGAAATGCCATGGCAGGGGTGCCATGGCGGCCACCCAATGGGTGGCCAGGGAGAAAAATGGGATTTTGGCCACCTGTGCCACTGATTTTGAAGGGTTTTGGCAGGGGGGTCAGTAAAGCGTGATTTTGTGACAAAATAGTGCCATAGCTGCCACCAAACCTTTAGACCCGGATCAGTAACCAAAAATGTGACCCAATTAGTGCCATGTATGCCATGGGTCAATTTTAGCAGGGTCAGTAAATTTTGTGACCGGGTTAAATAGCCACCCGTGCCACAGGTCAATTTTAGCAGGGTCAGTAAATTTTGTGACCGGGTTAAATAGCCACCTGTGCCACGGGTCAATTTTAGCAGGGTCAGTAAATTTGTGACCGGGTTAAATAGCCACCCGTGCCATGGGTCAATTTTAGCAGGATCAGTACATTTGTGACTGGGTTAAATAGCCACCCGTGCCACGGGTCAATTTTAGCAGGATCAGTAAATTTGTGACTGGGTTAAATAGCCACCCGTGCCACGGGTCAATTTTAGCAGGATCAGTAAATTTGTGACTGGGTTAAATAGCCACCCGTGCCACGGGTCAATTTTAGCAGGATCAGTAAATTTTGTGACTGGGTTAACTGGCCACCTGTGCCACGGGTCAATTTTAGCAGGATCAGTAAATTTGTGACCAGGTTGATTAGTGTGAAGCCTCTGCTTCGGCGCGGAGCTCCTCACAAGACGAAGTCGGATTGGGGGCTCCATAGGAGCCTCACCACGATCGCGACCCATCGTGGTCTTCTTGTAGTTAAACAAGGCGAGTCCGCGCACGAGCGGGACTAAGGCATACCACGAGTGCGAGTTACCCCGCAGGTCATATGAGTATACTCGTGGGAAAAACTCGTGAGTATCCATACTCACGGATCCGAGTACCTGTGGCCGTGAGTTTCCCACGGATCCGAGTATCAATTTTGGTTCAAAAGCTTTGGCAAACTCACAAGTACTTGGACTCAGAACACTGCTAATATATATTTCTACTGCCTGTACAGCATAATTAGGTGGTACCTCCCATGATTTCAGAGCAATAATACCACTCTACAACATAAATGAGGTGTGTTTGAGCCACCAAATCACCAAAATACAACCAAAACCCACAGGTACTCACAGGTACCTGCAGGTTTTCCAATACTCACGAGTACTCATATGATCTGGTGGGTTTTATACTCACGGATCTGAGTATGGCTTTTTCCTTCATGAGTACTCGTTCCCACGGATCCGAGTTACCCACGGGTGCACTCGTGGTATGCCTTAAGCGGGACTCTAGCCTGTGCCCTAGCTAGGAATGGTTTGACCCTCCATAGGGCCACTGTGACCGGTGGCGGTGAGCAGACGTTGGGTGCTCAGCCGGCGAGGGGTTTCCAAGTAGTCGCACGGACACTCTGGCTCTTGAGGCTCAGCTTGTCATGGAGTTGCGGTAAAGGTAGAATAGCATTACTAATCATGTACACAATCGTAAACTATCGCTGATCGCGCTACTAATCGTGCATACGTAATATCTACAGTGAATGTACTACAGGCGGTATCACAGAGCCCCCCAGCGCGGAAGCGTTAGTCCACATCCATCCGGTCCTCGTTGTCGTCATCATCGCTGCGAACTGGCAAAGATTCCTCCTGGTCGATGTACCAGTCAATCTCCTCCGCGTCGGTCCACTGGAATTCTTCTCTCTCCCGTAGAATCTCCTCCTCCAGCCGAAGTAGCCTCTCCAAGCGTTTCTTGGGTCGGTTGTGAGCTCGTTTGTGACCAGAGACAGCCAGTGTTGAGATCCGATCCTTTAACCAGACCTCCATTCGTTCCATCAACGCCCGCTTCCCTTTTTCCGGTGCGGGACGAAGACGGTCGAGTAAGGTCCTTCCGGGATCCGTCAAGCGTTCTTGCAGAGGGGATCGAAGAGGTCGAGGGGATCTCTAGAGCGCCCATTCGGCCTGCCAACGTTCTCTCTGCTCGAGGCGCGGTCGGAGGTTCTCGAGGCTGAACATCCCAAGTCGTACGGGCAGCCATTCTCCCCATAGCCGTTGGATCAGTCAGTCGTCTCGCTAGCGCGGGTTCTCCGTTGTCGTCCCGGGGCTCGTGCTGTCTAAGGGGAAACTCCCCGCCTTTCCATTGTGGTCGGCTCCTTTCTCGAGACTGATGTTCCGATCGAGAGCGGATTCTTTCTTTCGGTCAGGCAGCGCGGCGTCGCGAGTCATCTCGTCGCACGACGGAGGAACGGTCGTCTTGATTGTAGCGTCGCGGGGAAGGACTTCGGTAGCGTCGCGGGGAAGGACTTCGGTAGCGCTGCGGGGAAGGACTTCGCCTCCAAGACAAGGACTCGGGGCGTCGGTTCCCGTACAATGGCTCGGGGAACCTTCCTCGAGGGGCCCATCGATCGCGATATGAGGGAGGGGAAGGGCTTTGTCTCCGCGCTCGTTGTCTTGGTCTCGGGGACGGCGAACGCGAGTATCTCCGTTCGTAGGCCCGCCCTGAGCTCTCGGGCAGGGGTCGAGAGGCATACGACCGAGGCGGCGAGGTTCGCCGAATCCCAGATCGCTGTGTCATATCCGCTGGCTGAGCTCCAGCCCCTCGCGTCTCCAGAACTTGATGCTCCTCAGGCGGAGCTCTAGGAGGCACGTTCCTCTTGAATGAAGGGAGCTTCGGCTTCAACACCGTCCCGAGGTTCTCCGGAGGAGGCGAGACCTCCAATCCCGATCGACGCAATCCCATCGTCGCTCGCTCGAAGCTGTCGCGACTCAGGTACCTGGCCACTAGATAAAGTAAGTCTTTTGCAAAAGACCGGCTACCCAGCGACACGGGGTTTTGCAAAAGTTTACTGTAGTGAGCGTACAGCCACCGGAGACCCAAAAAAGGAACGGTAAAAGGAAAGTCACCAGTGGGATTCGAACCAAAAGCCTTTGCATACCGGTGATAATTAGCACCAGGTATTAACCACTACACTACTATGGCTATGCCTCCTCATGAGTTTGCATGCCCATATATAGGTGGGGAAAATGCAGAATAAGCCTTGCACCACCCCTGTAGGGCCCGCATAGGGCCAGGTTAGAGTTAGGGTGGTTAGGGTTAGGGTTAGAAGGTTAGAGTTAGGGGTTAGCTGCCTTGTCTCCCAGGTATATTGGAGTTCTTTGGTTAGGGGTTTGGGTTGGTTAGCTTGGTTAGGGTTGGTTAGGGTTTTTAATCCCATCAAAACACTGAATAAACTGTGCAAAACAATTTTCAAAGACCTAGGGCAGCTTGCCTGCCCTAGGTCTGGGTATCAGCAGTCCCAGTTAGGTCAAGCCTAGGCTTGACCTAGCTGGGTAAGCAACCCTGACATCTATAACCTCCTTGGTGTAGTGGTAATGATGCTGGCTAATCTTAGTATCTGGAGGTCGCTGGTTCAATCCTTGTTTTGCGCATTTTTTTAGGCAACATTTACCATATATGGCTACCATGGCCATTTACAAAAGCCCGTGTCGCTGCGTATCATGGTATTTTGCAAAAGGCTTACTGTATCAGCTGACCTGGCCCCCGACGAGCGAGCATGTCTTTCTCCGGCTCGCAGCAAGAGCTCAGCATCCTCCGCTTCTAGACCTCGAAGAAGTAGTCGACTCGGTAGTCCGATTGGACGAGGCGGTATATTCCCATTATGCTGGACGGAACGATCGCGGTAGCTTGGGAGGCGGAGCCAGAGTCTCAAGTCTCCCAGACTGAAAGAGAAACTGTGGCCATGGATGAGGACGTAGGTCGTCACATCCATGGCGCCGCTGCGCTCGTCTCCATTGCCTCCGTCGCTCCGGGAACACCGACGTCAGTCATTTTGACGTCCTCTTCAGGTCGCGAGAGAAACGACAGATCCTTCGTCCGGGGAACCGCCCCGCGCGCATTCGCTCTTGCGGAGGGTCGTCTCGTCGAGCGTAGGGGCCAACCACGCGGGACTTGTCTCCATCACGGGGCTTACGACTTGTGGAGTGGGCGGAGAGTATCTCTCTCCGACACAAAGTCAGGAGGCCTTTCTCTCGCTTGTACATCCACACTGGACGGGGCGGACACTGACCCACTTCAGATTTTTGTTGACTACCAAAGCCCAGCCCGGGACAGGTCGACCGAACTCGTCGTCCAATTCCTCGAGCATCCTTGGGGGAGCAGGTAAGATCCGAAAAGATGAGTTTACGCTTCAACTTTCGGTCGTACCAGATTTCTTCGTCCCCTTCAGTGTCTCCTCTTCCTCGAGCCTTGTTCCCGCGCAATCTCATCAGAGGGCCAACTTCCGGTTCGTCCTCGTCGGGCTCTTCCTCAGCATAAACTGGACCATTTTCCCTTGCTCACAGCATCACTGGAGACCGGGGGTATTTGCAGGCGATGCAGGGCGTCGTCCACGTTGTCCGTTCTCATGAGGGGGCACGCCCATGGCACGTTCAGCTGCCAGTGAAGACTGGCTGCTATTCGGTCGAAGGTCTCTAGAATGGCCAGAGGGATTCGGCGAGGGGGAGTACAGTTCCGTCTTGGTAAAGGAGATTTTCTGAGCTACCGCCAGGCGTTCGAATTCGTTGTCAAGCAAGATCTCGAGGTTCGTTCCTTCCATGAACGAGGCTCAGGTACGGGAACCTTGTAGACTCCGGGGCAATTCGCAGATGAAGAAACACTGGCACATACGCCTCGACGAGGAACCAATTGATGAGGTCGACTGCTTGCCCCATAGCCCATACCCCGACGAGGGTATCGTCGGCCGGGTTAACCCCTCCCGAATAGCGGTGCTCACTCTGATGAGGAGACTCCGCCCATCGGTCCATGAAGGCCACCCACGGCTTGCTTCTCCTTGATCCCTCGTTGACATTCCGCTAGGGCGTCCATAGCACGATCGAAAGGAGAGTAGATTCCGTAGTCGTTCGATATCGGAACGGCGGCGGTAGATGGGTCGCTTGTCGAGGAATCGAAGAACGGGAGGATCCTGAAGTCGAACGGTCGCGGCTTGTTTGACCGTTTCGTTTCGGGTGACGAGAGACAGCAGGTAGTCCTGTTGGATGCTGTCCAGTGGTGGCGTCCGTCGACGTCCACACGGTCGTCCCAGAGGTGAATTCGACGGAGGAGGTTTCTTGCGTTCCTTCTCGAGTTATCATCCCGAGCCAAGGCTGGTCAGGAGCGAACGGTTGGGGTACCCGGGTATAATCCCATCTCCCGCCATGACCGTCCGTTCTTCTCTGCTCGGGTCGGTCGCCACTGGGAATTCCGACGGTAGGAGGTGCTGGTCCAGGGTAGAACGGGTCTTGACCCGAGTTCAGGGCTCCATACTAGCCACAACTTCTTCCTGGCTTCCACGACTCGAGTCCGATACGTTTGGAAACTCGGAATCCGGCTGCCAATGTAGGAGTCGTCGACACCGGCTCTCGATCATATCCATGAGAGTTGTGTAGTCGCGGGGTGGTGTATATCCGTGAATCTTGGCCAGGCATTCTCTGAGTCCAAGGGCGGAGTCCTAAGACGTCACGCTACGCTTGGTTGCCGTCGCGGTTTCGAGAGGATTCCGGATGGGGAGTGTTCCGCTTGCTGAACGTCGTGGCGAAAGATGAAGTTAGGAGAAACGCTGCGGGGACTGGATCAAAATAAGAACAAACGCCTAAAGCCGAGAGATCCGATCAGTTCAGGCGCAGGTCCTATTTCTTCAATCCATCCAAGTACTCTCTGCGTATTTCGGGAGCATTGTGGAGACTGTAATCGGACACCCAAGAGTCCTCCGAAGGCTCAAAGCCACGCCATCGAACTAAATACATACGAGGATTCCCGTCTTTGCGTTTAGTGAGGCGGTGTCCCAAGATCGCTTTGACTTCGTATTCCTTGTGCCGTCGAGGAGGTCTCGAGTAGGAGGCAACGTCGTTCTTTCTCCGAATCGCGGGTCCGACGTCCTGTACTTTCGCAAATGAGCCAAGTTGAATATCGAGTGCATAGGATAGTTGTTGGGGTAGTCGAAGTCGGTAAACTAATGGATTGATTTTCTCCATGACTTCGAAAGGGCCTATAGTCTTCTGCACCAGTTTCTTGCCGGTGCCCCTTGACGTCCACGAGCTTTAGGGTGTGAGGGTTGACTAGAGCAAGATCTCCCGGTTGCAATTCTTTTACGGGTCGCCGCCCTTTATTGTAGGCTCGAGCTTGACGTTCCTGTGCGAGCACCAAAGCGTCGCGCGCGGATTGTCTATGACGTTCCATAACGGCGATGTACTCTTCAGCCTTTTGACTCGGCAGAAAGGGTCTCTTGGCTGGATCGGTGCTGGGTACAAGGAATGAGGAGGCTCCCCGAGGTTGATATCCCATAAGAAGGAAGTCCGGGGAGTAGCCGGTAGAGCTGTGAACGGACGAGTTGTATGCTCGCGAGGCTTCGCTAAGCCACCTAGCCCATGAGGCACGATCCAACGCGGACATAAGCGTGGAGCATTTGCTCGATCAATGCGTTAAGGACTTCCGTTTGGCCATCCGTTTGAGGGTGATGAGAGGAGGAAAGGGCCATGATACTCCCGTAGTATTCAACCACGGATCGCCAGAATACCGTAGACCATCTCTTGTCTCGGTCCGCAATGATCCTTTCTGGCAGACCGTAAACATTCACTACTCTCTCCACGAAGATTCGAGCGAAGCCTTCTTGAGTTAGACCGTCGTGAGTGGGGACGATGATAGTGTATTTGGTGAGCTTGTCGACAATGACTAGAATCGCGGTGTACTTGGAGTCTCCTAACGGCGGTAAGCCCGTGATGAGATCGAGGGATACGGTGGCAAATGGTCTGCTAGGAATGTGAGAAGGTCGGAGGCCTCCCATAGGCGCTCTACGATCAACCTTAATCTTCTGGCATACGTCGCAGGATGGGGCGAAATTGTCGACGTCTTTAGCCATCCTTGGCCAGTAGATAATTCCCGAATTCTCGCGAGCAGTCGTTCCGGTCCAGCGTGGGCGCTCTCGATAGCGGAGTCGTGCATCCACTTAAGTATGAACGCCACTTGGGTCTTGGGGATGCACAGTCGGGTATTCCAGTCAGCGTCGAGGAAGTAGAGAAGTCCATTATTCCCCTTCTGAAACCGCGAAGGGGTCAACAAGGTTTCCGGGCTGGGAGCTGATTCCACATAGTGTCGGCGAAAGGCAGGATCCTTTCGGTAGCCACTAGCGAACTCTCGAAGGAATTCGGTTTCGCCCCCCAGAAGGACATGGGAGCGGCGATCCCAGCTTTCTTCCAATGGTTCGTCCGAGGGCGACACTCCTGTTGGATATGTCTAGTGATCCCCCGTCGGGAATGGCAGGTCGTCGGTAGCTGGTGATTCCTCATTTAACCTCCGCCTCCGGAGACTCGTCGAGTTTAGCTTGCCGACGAGTCTGCACAGGATAGGCTTCGTACTTGAAGATAACATCTTCCCACCAGAAGGCCATGAACGCCGCTTTCCTTGCTCGAGTGAAGGTGTCCTTGTCCTCGGCGGTCTGGGCTCGTTCCACTTTCTCCAAATCCGGAGGTATGGTTGGAATATCATCGCGAGTAGGAGAGTTGTGCGGAGGAATCTGAGGCAATCGAGACAGGGGATCAACATTTGAATGGATCCGCCTGCGCGATGCACTATCTTGAGTCCTGGATATGCAGCGAACACCGCCCCCCCACGCCGCCAACCTCCTATTAGCGTTCTCGTACACTCGAGCCCACTGTAAGGCCGCGTGATCCGTGACCAGTATGACTTGTTCCCCCCTCGATGAACGGTTGAAATTTCACCAAGGCTTCCTTCGCTCTCAAAGCCTCCCTCTCCGTGGCACTGTAGTTCCTCTCAGCCGGCTTCATCGAGCGACTCCAGTAAGCAATAACCCTTCTACGTGCACGATGGTGTCCTCGAACCTCGTCCGCCCATTCATCTGGAGCGCCTTGTTCCTCTACGTCCTTGGAAAGTCGGACATAAAGCCTTGGTACCGGCAATTTGGCGTTCCATGCCCCCCAGAGACGATCGTAGACCGGCGTCCCTTTCAGGTCTCTAATCCGGATAGGTTGAACCTGCTGCAGGCTCGCTCCCATTGCATAATCCGAGGCGTCCGAATACAAGCGATAAGGCCGACCCTGGATGGCGTGTCCAAGCACCGGCGACGCTGATAGGGCTTCCTTCGCTCGTCGGAACGTGATTTCATGTTCCGCACCCCATTCAAACTTCACTCCCTTTTTGAGGAGTTTGAAAAGCGGTGCGGCGATGAAAGCGTAGAAGGGAATGTAAGCCGAAAAGTACACACACATCCCCAGGAACTTCTGTAAGTCGGACACATTTCTAGGAGTCGTGAGGTCCAATATAGCAGCGACTTTCTCCCTGTGGGTAGACAATCCCAGACGCGAGACCTTCTGACCCAAGAGAAGTATGGAAGAGTAACCAACGAAGCACTTGGGAGGAGACAGGGTAATGCCAGCTTTAGCGATCGCGCCAAGTACTTGATCGAGGTGCACCAGATTTTCCTCCCAACTTTTGGAGAAAACCACGATATCGTTGATATATACGAGCGTGAATAGCCACAGATATGGGGCGAGGATACCCTGCATCACTCTTTGAAAGATGGAGGGACCATTTCGCAATCCGAAGGGCATTCTCTTGAATTGCCACAGTCCGCAGTGAGATTGGAAGGCCGTTTTCTCCTTAGCCTCGTCTGCCATCTCCAGCTGCGTGAACCCCGCGAGAGCGTCGAAGGAAGAAAGAACCTGTGCCCCACTCAACGCTTGCAGTATTTCACTCTGCCGCGGAATGGGGAACTCGTCGGGAACCGTTCTCTCGTTCAATTTCCGGTAATCCACCACTAATCGAGGTTTCCCATTGCGATAAACCACTACGCAGGGAAAGCCCCACGGGCTGACTGAGGGCTCTATGACCTCTGCTTCGAACCAAGCATCGATCTGTTTATCGATCACCTTCGCGTTTCGCGGGCGACGCGCCGTACATGGGTAGAGATATGGGTTGCGTGTCAGGTTTGAGAGGCACGGGCACCTTGGTATCAACGTGGCCGAGTCAGCCACCGACGCCAAAGGCTCTCGCGTTCCTACTCAGAACTTCCTTCAACGCCTCCTTGTGCTGATCGGGGATGTCCAGGCCCCAATTCACCAGAGTAGACACGTCTTCATCCGGCGTGGGATCTTCGGGAACGGCAGTCGTCTTGGGTCCCCAATTCTCGTCGCCTCCATGTTGTCCCCCTTCGTCTCTTCATCCCTGGAGGTGGCAGCGGAGAGGTCCCTTTGCCGGAGCGTCCCACCGTAATTCGGATAGTGTCCGCAGCGTTGACCATTTTCGTTCTGTGTTCCTCGTCGGTAGGTTTATCCGCAAACTCCCTGGGCTCGACAAGATGTCCGACGATCTCGCCCCGGCGTATGTACCATGGGCGAGAGCTCGGATTAGCGATAGGGATATACGGATGATCGCTATTCACCCAAGTTGTCGGAGCAGCGAGTACTGAACAGTCGTCTGTAGAAATGACGACTTTCTCGACGATCCACTGCGCTCGACCCGCAAAAGGTCCAATAACTCGAATGTTGCGTACAGAGCTGGCATGGATAAGGGAGTCTTCAGCTGCTAGAACCTGAGGCAGCGAGTCCTCGCCGGATTTCTCTACTCGTGTACGTTCCCTTCTCGCAGCGGTTTTCCGCAGGAAACCTTTGGCTCGTACGGCATGTACCTGACGAACCTCGAAGCCCAAGTCCACAGCTTCCGCGGAGGAAGCGGGGATAATGTGCTCGGTTTGGCCTATCCGGATCTCACAGTGTCCACTGGAGTATCTGGTAGTGCCCAACTCGTAAGCCATTTGGAAATCTTCGCCCAGAAGTAAGGGAACGCGCATGTTCCACACTACGTACGCCTCAACCTCGAAACTGATTAAAGCGCCGTCGACAGCCCGCGAGTACATGGTGAACTTGGTAAAACCCAAGACTCTCGCTTCCCCCGTCAACGCATAAAGCCTCATGCGTAGCCCCTTGCGGGGTTTGGGGAGATATCCCAGACTCAGGAAATACTCCTCCGACATTAGAGTAATGTCGGCACCTGAGTCTAGGCGTCCCTTGATGGGAGCAGCGTCAGGGGAACCCACCGCGACCTTCATATGCAAGGCTCGCACGCCCAAGGATCCGAAACCAGGGGGATGTGATTTAGCTCGGACCGCCTTCACTATGCCGCTCCCTGAAGATTCAGGGGCAAGTTCTCCGTTTCCGTTTTGGTTATTTCAACTTTCTCTTCCTTGGAGGGGGGTCCTCGCCGTTCGGCGGCCTCACGCCTCCAGGTGGAAGGTCCGGTTTCTTTCGGAATCATTGCCAACGACGGAAGTGTCTGGTGGTCAAGAAGCTCTCTCTTTCCTCCTCCCCCTTTCCTTTTGCCTTTTCCCTCCCACAGCTTTGTCCCTGGCGGCTGCCTCGAACCTCAATCGTCTTCTCCCGTTACAGTGTGTCTCTCGAACTACATGCGCGGCCGCGGCGTCGATCTTGGAGCTGAAGACATGATGAACTTCTCGACAGACTTCGTTCTTAGGATTTTCACGCAAGTAAGCAGGATCAGTCGTGTTCAGGCGTTCTGCTATCATGGCTAAGTATTCGACTCTGTCAGCTTCGTCCTCTTCGTAGGAAACGGCGACGTCTGGCATGTTCGCGTCCCTCATGGCTTCCCAAGCTCCATAATGAGGACAATCCCGAGCGAAGTGGTTACCGCTCGTGCAAACGAAGCAGTTTCCTGGTGGCTTTCGCTCGCTGTGAATCTCGTCTCGCTTAGAGAAGGCGTATCCTTTCACAGTTTTCCCTTCGGGCCATCGCATTTTGCTCGAGGTGGGATTCGCACGGCTATTGCCTTCGTTTCGTGGTCGCCTGGGTCCTCGGAAACCCGCGTGAGCGTCTCGCTCCTCGGTTTCACTCGCTGGATCTGCCTCATCAGCAGTTTTATCCGACTGATCGTGATCGACAGCATGAGCGTGGCGAGGATTGGACCGACGAGAGTAATAATTGCCCAGAGTGCGAAGTTGCACTGCAGTGTTCCAACTCGCCATGAGCGTAGCACAATGCCTTCGGGTCGCGGCAAATAGGGAGAACAAGTTGGGGTATCGTTCGGAATTGATGTCTCCAAGCCATACGATGGGAGCGGTGCGCAATATCCGGTCGACGACCGCGGTTCCATCCTCTTGATCGGGGTAGAGGAAGGTGTTATAGCGGGAACGCCGTTGCAGGAAGTCCATGGGCATTTCCCGTGTGAGGATCGCGCTATCTGCAAGGAATGCGATGAGACTGAAGATCTCACGCACATTCTAGTCGGATGCAAGAGTCCCGAGCGAGAGATTATATGGAAAGCAGCTGAAACTCTGTGGCTCGAGAAAGAAGACCGGTGGCCGGCAGTGTCGCTAGGAACCATATTGGGTTGTGGCCTTGCAGAGTTCCGGGACGAGAAAGGCAAGCTGAAGCACGGTACACAACAGCTATACCGGATACTGATGTCCGAATCCGCTTATCTGATCTGGAGATTAAGAAATGATCGGGTTATATCCCGAGATGGAGTACCGGCAACGGAGGACGAAGTCACAAATAAATGGAAATATGCAATTAATCTACGATTACAGGTAGATAAAATGTTGGCCAACAGGCCCGCAAAAGGAAATAAACCTGCGCTGGGGCCTCAGCTGGTCCTTGCAACTTGGTCCGACACCTTGGACAACAAACAAAGCTTACCGGCCGATTGGTTACGGGAGCCCAGAGTTTTAGTGGGTAGCCGCACATTCCCCAAAACCCCGACCCGGCGACAAAACAGCCATGGCATCGGGTAGCGCCGTAGTCCCACACTGCCCTAGGGCGTGCGTAAAGCATCTCTCTAGGTGGTGGCAGCCACTCCCTCGAAACTAAAATTTCAAACCTTTACTAACCAGTTGGGCTAACCGATCGTTAGTTGCTACTGGCCAACGTACCACCAAAAAAATAAAAATAAAATAAAAAAAGGAAGGAAGATAAAAGATGGATTGGAAGTCGGATGGATGGATGGAAGGGATAGGAGCGAGGGACATAGAGAGCGACGCAAAACAACACAATGCACCTGAGCCTGCTTGCCCCCAGCTTCCGTCTGGCTGAACGCAAAGCCGCGATTGCGCTGCATCCACTGCACAGCGCGCACCTTCTTGATCGCCTTTTGGAACTGCTCCTGCCGGAGCCGGTAGTCCGGGATGTTGTACTTTTGCAGCTCCTGTGTGATGTAGTATGACGCGGGCATGTACGTCCGTTGGCGTCAGAGGGTATCGGGATGAAGTGAGCGGGTGGGCACGTGAGTGAAAGTGATGCGGTCACATTTGATCGCATGTACTACTTGCGATCAAATCACACGTTGACCACACTCACCACCACCCACAAGACGCGTTGTGCAGATAAGTAAGCTGTTTGTCTCCTGCATGAGTTTACTTTCCAGCTAGAACAGCTGCCTTGAAGACTCACACCAGGGACTCTGGCGGCCGTTCTAGCACTATGGAAAGCGCCTCAGCAGGCACCAATGCCACTTGGTCGTTCTAACGTGTTTCTTTTTTTTTAGGTCGAGTGACGTCCGCCGCGGGTCCCGTACACTGTGCGCAAAATTCACGATCCGGCGCCCGATGGCCCCCCGCATGTTCGTCATCTTCCATCTTTCATGTTCGAAACCCCGTCTTCCTTCCTTCCTTTCATTTCCGTTGCTTGTACTGATTTTCGTCCGTGCAGGGCTCCTCCTCCGCATAACCTCCTCCTCAATTGCCATGGGCAGCCGTGTCATGAGCGCACGGTGTGAGGTGCGTTGGCTTGCTCTTTTTTTTTCTTGTTTTGTGATTTTCTCTTCCATATCTTTTTCTCTACGGAAGTGGAGCGTGTGGCTTGAATTTTTTCTGCGGGAGAGTGATGCTGCTTGGCCGCATTGTCCTCTTCTACTTGTTTCGAGACGAGGCGGTATATGACGAAAGACAGAACGCTCTCGATCCTCCTCTTCTTCCCCTGCTTCCTTCGTCGCGTGGATGTTTCCCTTTCTTGGCGACGCAGATGCTTCATATTCGGTGCTTCATGCTGCACGCAGCGTGGCGCGATTGATGCCTTGCTAGCGAGATCGAGCGACGTATACATTCATTCTCATCCGGTCTCTCGTGGATCCCTCAGCAGTGGATAAATCGCGGCCTATTCGTTCGTTTCATCCACCCATCCACCTCTTTGTTCCACCTCCTCTTGAGGGGGTGTCATGCACTCTGTTAGAACCTAGATACACTCTATGAGAACGATACTCTCAGTTGCACCGTGATGGAAACAAGTGAGAGCTACGACGCACCGTGTCAACTACCTATAAACAGTTCGTGATCCGATCACCTCCGAGTCGCTCCGGGTACCTCCGCGTCTCCAGCAGACAAACGCTCAAGGCTGGAACCAACACACCCCCTCAGCCTAAGCTGCGGAAGGCTGCAGAACACACCCCCCTCACGCTCGCTGTACACCCCCCTCAAGACAGACCAAGGCTAGCGCGGTGACGAAGGAAAACGGGGGCGGGAAGGGCTTTCGTGAGGGCATCGGCGACGTTATCGGACGTTGAGACGTGAGGTAGGAAAATTTTCTTCTTCTCCATGCAGTCCCGAATGTGATGGTATCGGTTGTCGATATGTTTCGCCCTCGCGTGGAAAGCCGGGTCGCAAGCGAGAATGTGGGCGCCATTGTTATCACCGAGGAGGGGAGTCGGATTATCCACCGGGACGGTAATGCCGCATAGCAACATCCGTAACCAGCAGGCCTCCTTCGCGGCCTCAGACGCGGCGATTGTATTCTGCTTCCGTGGATGAAACCGTCACAACTTTCTGCCTCCGTGATGCCCACGAGATCGCACCCGACCCAAGCGAGAAGGTATAGCCCATGACGGACTTCCTCTTCGCCAAATCGTTCGCAAAATCGGAATCGCTGTAGCCCTTCAGTGCGACGTCCACGACTCCACCCAGGACCAGACCAAGAGTACGAGTGCCCTTGAGGTATCGGAGAACGCGGACCGCAGCGCGCCAATGGTCGAAATTGTAGCAGTCCAGAAATCCCGCAAGGTGGCCGACTGCGTATGTGATGTCAGGGCGAGTGCCGACGGCGACGTACATCATACTGCACACGAGGGAACGATAGGGTGTTTGCGCAAGACGGTCGACATCGAGTTGGGATAGGACAGGGACGTCGGAGGATGGGCGATGGAGTCGTAGACCCGCCTCCATGGGCGTCGCGGCGGCATGGGCATCAATCTGGTGGAACTGCGTGACCAGACGATCGATGAGCGTGGTTTGGGATAGAGTAATAGTGCGTCGTTCGGGGTCGCGTACAATTCCAATCCCCAAGCAGAACTGAACGTCCCCTAGGTCGGAAATATCCCACTTTGAGCGCAGCTGAGTCTTGAAGAACTCGTTCGCGGCCCGAGTGGACGCCGCGGCCACCATGTCGTCAACATGGATTGCGACCAGGTTGGTTACGCCGTTCTCAATCCGCACGTACACGCACCACTCGCACAGCAGGCGCCGAAATCCCCATTCCACCATCGACTCATGCATTTCCCGATTCCACATCCGCCCCGCTTGCTTCAAACCATACAGCTTTTCACCAACTTCCACACCCACGATTCTTTCCCCTTCTCCTCGAAATGCTTCGGTTGCTGAGCGTATTGGACCTCGTCGTCGGGCAGCGGTGCATTCAAGAATGCCGTCTTGATATCGACCTGCTGGATATCCCATCCACGCGAAGCAGCGACGTGCAGGACAGCGCGGAACGATTCAAGACGAGCGGTGGGCGACGTGGTGACGGTGTAATCGCGACCGTAGATTTGCCGACAACCGACGACGCAAGTAGCGCACCTTGTTGCGTACGACCTCCCCACCCATGTCCCGTTTGCGATGGTATACAGGTTTGAGATCGAGGATGGTCTTCCCAGGAGGAACGTCCGAGCAGTGAACGAGGACATAAACGTTCTTGTCGCGGAGCGCGCTGAGTTCCTCGTGGGTTCCGGCGATCCAGCGGTCGGCATCAGGAGCGGCCATGGCTTCGGTTGTAGTTGCACGGGTCGTCGGGATATTCGACGTCGATGGGGTTCTCGCCAAGGTAAGTGTTTAGTTGTGCAAGCATCGCGGCCTCCTCACCATCATTGTCCTCAGGAGTGGAGGAGATGGTATCGGTCCAGTCGTCCAGTATGGCCTGTTCGCCCCGATCCTCGGGCGCCTCGATCTCGGCTGCCAACGCGTCAGGTCGATTGGGAGCACGGCGCGGACGATCCGAGCAACGAAGGGGAGGCACGGAGGCATCGGGGATGGGAACGGGAACCAAAGGAGGGGCGGGAACCGTGGGGACATCTGGGGAAGGAGGAGCGGAAGTGGTGAGAGGCGGGTCATCAGAGGATTGGTCATTTGGGACGCTGTCATCGACGGGTAGGTGAGGTTCGGTAGGACGAGCCGCCAGCAAGTCCTTTTTTAGTTTTACCCGGACCGTGTCGTTAGATTCGATGAAACGAACATCGATGGAGTTAAAGACCTTCCCTGTAGAACGCTGCCAACAACGGTACGCCTTTGCCTGCGGGGCATAGCCGATGAGGACACATTCAATAGAACGCGCGTTGAGTTTGGGGTTGTGTCCGCAAACAAGGACAAATGCGCGGCACCCAATCTCGCGCAAATGAGCGATATTCGGTTTGAAACCTTCCATCGCCTCAAACGGTGTCCGCCCTCCCTGCGACTTAGACGGACAGCGAGCATGCAGATATGCAGCCGTAACGACAAACTCGTCCCACAGGAAAAGCGGCGCGTCGCATGAGAGCATCATGGCGCGCGCTTTGTTGACGACAGTGAGGTGAAAACACTCAACTTTCCCATTTTGTGCCGACGTCTCGGGCGAGGTGTATCGAATAGCGATCCCCCGAGCCGCACAGAAAGCAGTGAACTTGTGAGACTTGAGTTCGCCGTTATCGATGTTGTACGCCTTCACCCGTTTGCCCGTACGCGTTTCGATAGCCAGCTGCCACGTCATGAGGGCGTCGAGGGCACACACCTTGTCCGCGATAGGAATGCAATATCCAGCCGTTGTTGCATCGTCTACGATGTCCAAGATGTAGTTATTCCCGCTTCGCGACCGGGTGTCAAACGCCCCACATAAATCCACGAACACCAGCTCCAACGCCTCCTTAGACTTGTCCCCCTCGCGCAGTTTAGGTATCGCGGCGGCGACCTGTTTACCACGAAAGCAAGCGTCACAAGGGGTCGCTTTGGAGGAAGGGTCTAATTCCATACCGTCGACCAATTGATGCTGGAAAAGATCCGCAACGGCTTGGTGATGCGCGTGGCCGAGGCGGCGGTGGAGACGGTCAATGGAGACAGCGGATGCAGCGATGGGAGGACAAAAAACGGGGTTGGTAGACGGGGAACAATGAAGCTTGTAGAGACCGCGAGTGGGTTGCAACGAGCCGGTGCAGACTACGTTGCCAGGAACATCCGTGATCCAAGCGGTGGTGGCATCGAAATGGCAAGCGTACGAGTTGTTGCGGCAAAGGCGAGAGACGGACATTAAGCGAATAGACGTGTTTGGGATGTAAAGGGCATGGCGCATGACAAATTTGTCGGTGATAATAGTGCCAGTGCCGACGGCGTTGATGGAGCTCCCTTGGAAACCTTTGACGGCGTGGGGTGGAATAGGCGTGAAAGTGGCAAAATCCTCGCGACAAGGGGAGATATCTATATTGGCGCCCGTGTCCGCATAAAGCTTGTAGTTGCCGGATGAAGAATCGTTGGCGGTGAAGGCGCCCTAGTCGAGCGAGACATGGAGGTCGTCCTCGACGTGAAACGTCTCGAAGTCGTACGCGGCATCTGTGACATCGTCCGTGTGGAGAGCGGTGTACTCGTTGACGTGAGCGAACTGGGCGGTCGGGGGAGGCATGGGAGCAGCAGGGGCGGGGAGGCGCGAGGCGGAAGTCGGTGCCTTCGATGGTGACACATGCGTACCCGTCCTTGTCTCGTCCGACCTTCATGCGTCCACCCACCTTGCCCGCATCCGCACGTTTCTTCGACATGGCCTCGTCGACCGATTTCCCCCGCCATCCCTTCTCCAGGAGCGACGCAGTACGGAAAACTGTGCCCCCCGGGTGACTTGCACGCCGGATTGTTGCAGTGCTCGCGCTCCTTCTCCCTCAGCTTCTTGCCACTCGGCTTCGTACTCGTGGCGGCTAGCGCGGTGAGCGATGACGACTTGGGCATTTGCTGCTTCGCACCGAGCCAGGCCGTGATGTAGGCGGGGTCAAGATCGGGGACAGCGAGGAGAGAATCAACAAACACGGGGAAGGGGGATAACGCATGGAGGAGGAGGACGGTATGGATACCCTCGGCGGTAGGTGCCTCACCAGCCCATACGGCCTTGTTAAGCTCCGAAATCCTGTCGAGGGTGGCGGCCTACGAGTCAGGATCATCCGCGGATTGTATGCCCATCGCCGTGCGAAGCTTGTTGACCTGGTCAAGAGGGCCCCGCTTCGTGTGGCGGGTGCGAATAGTGGCCCACATGTCCGCAGCAGAAGTGCACAATTCGACATAGGTGTGCTCGGACGAGACGCAGGTGAGGGACAGAAAAGAGCGGATCGCGACGTCGTTGTCCTGCCAGATGCGATGTGCACGAGGGTACATGTCGAAAGACGGGCACAGCTCGCTCGGGTCCAACCAACGCGTAGCGCCGGACTGGAGACCAATGGTAGCGTATACCTTCTTCGCCCATGTCCGATAATTGCCCTTCTCCAGCGCCAGCTTATCCTCCTCCTTCCACGTGCCCGGATTGAGGTTGAATGGCTTGAGCAGAGGACCGTGGTCCGCTACGTAGCCAGACGCGGACTCGTGGAGGTCGGCGCGGTGGTGACGACGCGGCGGCGGGGCATGAGCAGTATGCACAGGGACATCGGGCTGGGAATCTTCCGAGTCCGACAGGTACGAGGTGTCGACGTAGCCGAAATTGGTATCACGGCCTTGGACATACGGGCGAGTGCGTGGGTGACAATTATTACGGACGACGGTGGGCTGGGCAGGCGTGGCCGGCGGCGGTACAGGTGTCGCGGTCGGGGGCTGATACACGCCAGTCCAGGGATTCGACGGACGAAATGGATTATTGAAAGACCAGGAGGACGGAATCGCAGAAGCCATATTGGGTGACGCGATAGACGAATGACAAGATGATAAGATAGTCGTAGCGCGCAGCGCGGGCTCGTAACGAAGGGTATCGACCGGATTCCAAAAGGCGAGGTCGAGAGATATCGAGGAGGATCAGGTACTGCGCTCGTTGTGTGAAGACAGCGAGCTTAAAAGCCCATAACCTGTTAGAACCTAGATACACTCTATGAGAACGATACTCTCAGTTGCACCGTGATGGAAACAAGTGAGAGCTACGACGCGCCGTGTCAACTACCTATAAACAGTTCGTGATCCGATCACCTCCGAGTCGCTCCGGGTACCTCCGCGTCTCCAGCAGACAAACGCTCAAGGCTGGAACCAACACACTCATCCCAGCGGAAAGCGGAACGACAAAGGCACGATGTTCCTCCCCGTTGTGGAGAAGAAGCGGCTCCTGCCTGAGAACGACAAGTGGCCATTCCTCGCACTCGACGAGGAGGGGCAAGATTTACCAGCAGATTGGTGAGTGCTGTTTCGAAGTTTTCGAGATTCAAGTGCAGTGGAGGCGGTTCCTTGCACTTGGCAAAGAGAATCGGACGGCAAGCGAGGGTGGAGGGATAGATGGAGTGGGATAGCCCCTCCCTCTGTCACAGATGGGATGGGACGAAAGAGAGGCTGTCACACCCCGCATTAGATTCGACGCACGCCTTGAATTCTTTCGCGCCCGCAGAACATGCTCGCCAGGGCCGGCGAGGGATACCGCACGATCAAGACCAAACCAGCCTCCGCCTGCCCAGGTTCTGGTGCCGTCAAGGCAGAACGTCGGTACAACTCCTGCGCCCGTGACCACGACTCCAGGTCCACCGAAGCTGCCCGTTGTTCCCACAGCTGTTTCTACAGGCGGCGTAAAACGGCAGTTGGGGATGGCAAGAGGGACGATGGGCTTCCCGAGTAAGAAGTTCAAGCCTCCAATTTGACAAATACGTACCTGCTGCTTTGTATTGCTAGTTCTAAAGTGTATTGCTAACTTAGATCGCTTTTTGAGCCGTTTGGATTTATTTCATGGACATTATATTCCCTCTCTCTCTCGGAGTCTCAGCGGCCTCCAAACCTGTTCAGAAGTGTCTCTCACCTCGCGTGCATACGCCAATTACGTGTCGCAGGCGCAAGTGGCGACGGACGTGTCTATGGGTCTCGTTTGGTGGCTTCACGCCCTGCGGTCTTTCGTTTTTCCTTTGTTCCCTTGCGTGAAACGTTGTGATTCCGTCGGCATGGTCATTTTTTTTTGGATTTACTCTTGCTCATAGCCACTAGTATTGCCAGCGTCGACTTTACGATTATCGCACGTCACCTATGAAATTCTCGTTGGACAAATGCATATCCCTTGGTTAAATAATTCTCTCGATTCATTTTCACTCCTGCGAACAGATACCACCTGATTTTTCCCTACAAAACCGCATACTACTCATTCTACCTTCCCGTTGCACTAGCTATGCATATGTCCGGCTTGCCTGCGAACTACAGCTGGAAGGAAAAACCATCGAGTCATACACGATCACCCTTCGAGTCTCGATCCTTCTCCCTCTTGGGGAGTACTTCCAGATCCAGAACAACTTCCAGAACAACTTCCTCAATTTCCATGCGCCAGAGGTGCTCAGTAAAGTCGGCACAGACGTTGTGGATAACAAGTGCTCGTGGTGTGTGAACACTAGGTGCTTGCAACACCGGAGATAGACGGTGCTTGACGAGAACTACGGACGCAAGGATGCGGCAGCGGAGGTGCGTGTCAAGGTAGTATTCGAGGCGGTCGGCCTGCGGGAGCAGTATGCCAAGTACGAGGCTGAAGTGCACGGACGGCTGGTGGAAATCATTGGAGCAATACCAGGTTGAGCTTCTCAATGTCGTCCTTGCCCTGCGTCCACACTTGGATATGGTCGACCTTGCTCCGCAGGCTGACGACGGCACCGCAGATGAGATCAAGCCCCTCCGAGAGATTCAGGCGCTCAACAGGATCCTGCAGCACTTCAAAGATGACGATAGCTTGGAAGCCTACATGGCGATAGTCGATGTTAGATGCAAATGCCAAGGCAAGCTTTTGTATCACTTTTGTCGAAGTCTATCAGTTATCAGGCTAACTAGATCCGTGTCCAGGCAATGCTTAACCTACAACACAATGTGTTTTTTCTTGGCCCAAAGTTTCCGCGGTTTGCTTTTCCAATGTCCACCCACACCAGGGGTCGCAGCGTTCTTGGAATCTGGGGCTGGAGGTTGATAAGTGTTCCATACGGGGTGACGTGTTCGATACTGTTCAATACAAAATTGGTTTGAACTCCTCTTCCAAAAGGTGAGTCCCTTGTAGACCCATAAACACTGTCTAACACATCAGCTCAAGTGTTCAATTAACGTGTAAGTGGAGTTTTTCTGTGACTTGCTTATTGTCAGTCTTCAAAATAAGATCTGCGTGTGATTTCAGGCCCGCGGAATTTTCTGGCACACCCCTTAGCATGAGGTGTTATTGAATTAGAAGATTCTGGGATCTGCCAGATCAACTCAGAGAGTTCGGAGGCCATTCGCTAAATTGGAGGTGAATCTTTTATTTGTTTATCTGGCCTGATCTCACGTCGGATGCCGTTGTGAAGTCTTGTTCAGGATAAGCCGCACTTACGGCAGTTTCACAGAGAGTACACCGACGGTCTCCAAGAGAAGCTGCCAAAAAAACTGGGCCTGTGACTTGTGTTGTACCGCAAAACGGTGTCGAGCTTAATTGTAACTACATCTTGTGCTGTTGAAAATTCGGCTAAACCCGGGAGTGGCTGTACACCGATTCCAACTGCTTGGTCAGCAAGGGTCTTCACTCTCCATCCTTTCCCCAGACTAGAACACGTCACATCTTTTAGGTCTTCGGCGCTGGTACCACGACATGTTCAGATGTGTTCAAAATGTTTTAGAACATTATCGGGAGACTCGTCTGAACCTGGAACAACAGTTTTTGTCCAGATTACGGGTTTCACGGGTTTAGCTCACCCCAACCTCGGTGTGGCTAATAAAAGTTGCACCCACGTACATACCTCTACTGGTAAACGGTACCACAACGTGTTCAGGTACATTCAAACTCTTTCAGAATGTAATCGAGAGACTGTTCTGAACCACAGCACCCCCCTTGATGACGGTCAGTCCGTGACTCGTAGTTGAGATGGGATCGGCGGAGGAACAAGGGGCAAGGTTCATCCCGGCTAGAGTATCCGCCAAGTCGTTGACGCTTCCGGCTTTCCTCCCTGCCTTCTTGGGCTGCGCAGATGTAGAACAACAGTTTCTATCCAGATTACGGGTTGCACGAGTTGAGCTCACCGCAACCTCGGTGTGGCTAAATCACAAATGCACTTACCCACCTCTACTGGATATTGGTACCAGGACGTGTTTAATGTTAAAGAATTGGCGCCATGGGCGCTTATTGCCCCCGTGCCGATATACACAAAAGCTCGAAATTCGGGAGTGTCCTCCTGCTTCCAACTGTTGATCCTGGTATCTGTTAGTTAGAGCATATATTCCTACATAGCATATATCGGGATGAAAGAAAATGACCGAGAAGCAAATTTGTTATCCGTCATCAAAGCGAATTGTCCGCTGAATTTAAGCTCGAAACTGGTTTTTCACAACTAGCGCAATGGCTGGAGCTGCATAAAGTTCTGGAAAAACTGTCGGCGATGCAAAAGAGGTGCTGGAATGATATTGAAAACAATTTGTGCAGCCTAGATGCAGGTGGAAGGAGAAAAGCATTAGAATATTGTTCAACCAGTTGTATTTGCGGTTTCGCTTCGAAATCTCTGAGCTCGTTTTGTGTTTGTTTCACGTATGTGCTCGGTCAGAGCCGAAATACCCCAGTTCAAATGTCAATTTAGGGTGCATAGAACCTCAGACATGATCCCCGAAGGCTCAATACCATCTTGGGCTTGCGGTATGCTCCGAAATTTCCCAAACCCCTGGAATATGCAAAATTTCAAAACTTACCCCTTGGATCTGTTCTTTGGACATGGTTTTAGGACACAATTGAAGACTCTAAAACCAAGTTCACAGACCATTCATCGCGACATTGGACGACATATAAGCAATGTCATTTCTACATCCAATCGCTGCATTGGTATGAACCACTTTATTTCCTGGGCTGATACTTGCTCAGAAGATTGATTTACTATACTAAAGGTCTCCGGCGTGTTCGTTTACAACGATAAATTACCCGGTGTAGTCGTACGGCTCGGATTCCAGCACACAACTATTTCGCTCTATCCCGTATGAAAAAAAAGTTCCTGGTGCTCCAAACAGCTTAGACAGACGCGTTAGGGTTTCAGGAACTGTTTGACATACATTTGACGCGTCAGACATGCTCAAGGATTGAAGGACAGCTGGAATATGTGATTCAGGATTTTTAACTACCTTATTTTCGGAGGTTTCTTCACTTAGGCTGATTCTGTTTCCTTTTTTGACATTCATTGCGGTTTCCATTTTGTTTTAAAGTGTCTCAGCATCGCGAACGACGCGAACCTTCGTCCCGTAATGTTGGCCGAATAAGGCAAGTAGGAGCAAAATGAAGATTCAGGCGAAGTCGGGGATAAAGGGTTTGAATTAGTTCCACGGCTGGAGTCGCGTCGGGCGTTGGGAGATGTAGCAATCAACAAGTAAATTGCTTCCTATGCTATTGATTTACATATACCATGCCTGTATTATCTGTCTGTGAGTACACCCAGAATTGGGGTATAAGAACGCGTTACCTTCAGTGGGTAAGGTATTTTCGACCTTTGGCGCGTCGACGCGCAAGAATTTTCTCCCTCCCGCGGATCTTTTGCGAGCCAGAAACCCGTGCCTCCGTTTTCTCACTCGCTGAGAGGGCTGGTACTCATGACCCATCTTAGCGTACCGAAGCTGTTGCAGCGATGCGAGGACTGGGGACGGTGCACCCACTGGGGGCACGAAAAGCGGTAGAAACTGCGGGCGTGATAGTCGCAAGGGTGTATTTTGGAGGACTGTGCCAATGAGGGAGGGGCGCGGACCAAGAGCGGGGGCTAGGCGTGGAGGGCGGGCGAGGAACTGGAGGAGCGGGCGAGGTATTCGCGGCATAATGTACGAACGCAAGAAATTGCAGGTCACGTTCACGGCGAGTCACACAGATGAGAGCAACTATTTGTTTGCTTAGACTCTCGACCATGGCCACAAACCACTGGTCTGCCCAGCAGGTCCGCCAGGAATTCTTCTCATTTTTCAAGTCAAAGGGCCATACCTATGTCCAATCCTCACCCACAATCCCCTACGACGACCCTACTTTACTCTTCGCCAATGCCGGGATGAATCAGGCATGCCTCCGTCTTCCCTGTTGCTCTCAGATGTATCATGTTCTGCTAGTATAAAGCGGCAATCTTCCTCGGCACAGTCGATCCTCACTCGGAATTGTCTAAGCTTAAACGCGCCTTCAATTCCCAAAAATGCATACGTGCTGGAGGAAAGCACAACGGTAGTTTGTCAAACTCGATATTGGTCGCCCTCCTCATCGATTTTGCCAGATCTCGACGATGTCGGGAAAGACTCTTATCATCATACTTTCTTCGAGATGCTTGGTAACTGGTCGTTCGGTGACTGGATCTTGGCAACCACCCGACCATCATCATCTCGATTTCGAAGTTCGCCGTTAGCACGCCAGACACCCTGCAGTGGTGCCGCTACATGAACCCTTCTTTCGCAGATAGATGCCCGGGTACATAGACGGACTAGCATTTTGATCCCGACCACCATCATCTCGATTTCGAAGTTCGCCGTTAGCACGTCAGACACCCTGCAGTGGTGCCGCTACATGAGCCCTTCTTTCGCAGATAGATGCCCGGGTACATAGACGAAAAACATGCCCCAGAAATTGAATGCCCAAATGAAATGAAAAAAAAAAAAACGACATCCGCTTCCTTTGTCCAGGATCCAGCTCAGTCTTGGACCCCAGAGCGTCATTCTAGCACAGTTAAACAACATCTGGGTAGATTCCTCGCAATGGGCACTACTTTTCACCTGAAACTCTCTGTTGCTCTTGGTCTTCGCCGCCGACGCGCACCTCTGTCAGCAAGCTCAGCGACCTCATTGCCGAGTCAGCGTGCACTGCCACCACGGCAATCAATTGCCGCCCGTTGCGCGACTTGAGCTCACCAACCTCGCTCCCTCGGAAGAGTTTAAGTTAACCCCTGGGTGACATCTCCCTGAGTGAATAATTCAGAGTGGTAACCATAATACCAATGAGCAACACACCCCGCTCACTGATGGTGGTCTGGCTGGGATACTTGTCATGACTCTGGTGCCAAACGACAACGTACGCGTGATTCTGACTCCACAGTTCAAAACCAATGGCCTCTGGAGGGTGCAGTACGCGATCGTTGCCGTGCTAACCACCAACACCGAGCTCATATGCTGGGAGCAGTTGTACTTAGAGTCAAAAGGCATTAATAAAAACTGCACAGAGAATAATCCTCTTCAAGGATCATTATGGCATAAAGGCAAGCAAGACTTGGGAAATTGCGAAGATACTGTTTGATCTACACTGGATGCGATGTACCTGGCATACTGGATCCACACAACACGCGGCTGTGACCTCAGCCCCGAGGTGGGCTTGAATCCAAGTCAGATTTACACCACAGATCGAGCAACATTTGTACCCTCGTTAACGGAAACTGGTTTAGTACTGCTGCATTTTTGGCCCGTCATACAAGCACATACAATCACAGAGTACTGACTAATTCCTTTTTATGCTCCAGTTACCTTGGCTTTTGATAGATGTTCTGATAGTGAATAGCTCGTCAAGTTGAGGGGTTGGAGTCCAAAACGAAGGCACGAGAGGCTTGTGCATGCTGGGATACTTTTGGGAACACAGTGTTCAGTGTTTGGACCATGCTGTGTATAAAATTACTACTACTACTACTACTTCAAGGTCGGTTTGGGGATAGTTTACATCGCTTCCTTCTGTCTCTAGTGTGGAGCTGTAATATTCCAAAAATGCCCTAAATCCGCCCTCTTCAGACTCCCCGCATTCTGCAACCCCGATGTTCGCAACTGGATGGAATCCACCTTCCCCTCTGAGCTTTCATTGCTCCAGGCGAAGGAAGGTAACCCAGCCGACCTCCTTCTGGTCCAGAATGCGGTTTTGCGGAAGACTCTTGAGGACTTGTATGGGATAGCAAACATTGGCAATGCCAAGCTCACAAAGCTGACAGAATTACTGGAGCGTCGTACAGCAGTTTTGTCTCCAGTGCAAGGGTTCTCTGCAGCCTTGTATCATCGGAACGGTATGTATTCTAACTGTCCAAGCGCAGGAGATATACTCACTTCTGGATCGCCCCAGTGTTCGCCTTTTCTTCCTCTCTGTCGACCCCTCCTAGATCTGCTTCGAGCACTCTCTCCGTATCCCCAATTCTTCTTCATTTTGACAAGCAGATGGAGGAAACTGGGACGTACCAGTCATCAGATGTTGATGGGACCACTTCCATCCGCGCCTTTGTAAACACGAGCCCAAAGTCCTCAGATATTTCACGAGCTCCAACGCAAGTTGATCTTGTTCTGCCCCCAACGGAAGCATTCTACAAGCCAGGTTTGTTTTAATTTACCCTGCTTGCGCTATGGACATATACTCAACACTTGTACGCTCGAACCACTTACTGCGGGTGTTCCAGTTCGCTCCCTCCGTGATCTCGATGATCTCCCGCTCCCCAGAATATGATGAGCCTGGTGTGTATTTTCCTTGCGCATCAGCTGTCACGCTCTCATAAAAGAGATAGATCGGGTTGCTAGTGTTGCCTTGCTTCTGTTGGTTCGGCTGTCAGAATGGCTTTATTGGATTCGTAAAAACCCACTCCAGAGCCCACACCCACGCCTAGTTTGGCCTTTCCCTTGTCTTTGGTCGCTGAACTGGAGGGACCAGCTTCCTGCATGGCAGTGGCATTGTCGGGTGGCCGATTTTCATTGTGTTGGGGTTCACTTGCCAGTTCATCCGCCTCAGCTGATGGGGAATCAGGCCCTGCGTTTCTCGGGGGATAACATTCCGGACTCGGCAATTCCTTATTTATGAATGCCTCGAATGCGGTCAAGTACAAATTCCGGTATGAATGGCTTGTAAAGTGATCTTCAAAATCCATCAGATACGAAACCACTTGCTGCACTGATAATTCTTGCTGAGAAATCATAGCATATGCACATTTTTGAAGCATCTTTTTTGCACGGATGGTGATGTCTGTTTCAAATGGATTGACTTCTCCCAATTTCTTGACTGCCAATTAAGCATAGAAAACGCGACATGAGTTTTGAGTTGAGATTTGGTGATGTAATCTGTGATATAGTACAGAATCCCTTTGGCCCGAGCCAATGAGTTTTATATCCATATTGCAGCGCATTGCCTCGAGTGTTGTGGCATTGAAGTTGTTGACCAATCTGTCGAAGCATCTTAAACTCATTTCACCGGTCTCAACATCGAAGGAACTCTCCGCTCGGAAATTGTCTTCATGAAGATCAAATCGACAAGTCTTGGGTTCGGGAGGCCCGTGCAAGTATTTGAAACATGTCTTGGAGTGCTCGCGACTCTGGCACTTCAATGTTACATTGTGCAACTCTTGTTGTCTCTCCGCACTCAAGCCGTCTGGTTCAACCTCGCCATGGTCAACGATAGGAACACCCCGAACTGAACACGGATGAAATTTGTTTGAAGGAACGTCTACGCTTGGCTGGGGCTCGGGGGGAATAGAGTTTGATATCGTGCATCCAGGAATGCCAGCAGTCGTTTGCAAAATCAGCATCAGAGCCATCAGTGCCTAATGCTCGCCTTTTAATTTCGTTCGGATTTAAACCTCCTTTCACCTGGACCAATATATGACAATGCAGCGCTGCACCTCCTCGCGCGTGTGGTACGTCATGCCGGGGTCGGACATGCTGTGAGGGGGTGGGTTAGTTAAAGTATATAGGGTGAGGGAGGGAAATTGGTATGAAATAGGCGAGGGAAGGGGAAGGGGAAGAGCTAGGAAGAGGTGAAGGGGAAGGGGGAGTCGTGTGGGGAAAAGCAAGACGAGGAGGAGGGAACAACACAACTCCGTTTAGACGACAATCGAGGCCGCGAAGACCTGTGCCCAGAGTTCGAGCTCAAGCTCTCAGATGGATCCTTGGGGAAGCCCATCGATTTGGCGCCGCACGCAAAGCCTTCTCGAGGAAGTTCTGGCCAGCAAACCATCCGGGTGTCGTGCCACGCGGAAACAAGAGCGCAGACCCTTGCTGACCAAGCAGTTGGAATCGATGTACAGCCACTCCCGGGTTTAGCCGAATTTTCAACAGCACAAGATGTAGTTACAATCAAGCTCGACGCCGTTTTGCGGTAAGAGATTATCCAAGGTGAAAGTCTGTTTTCAAAATCAATGTTTGAACAAAGCAGCTCAAGCGCGTCGATTCCTACCACTCCTTTGTTTGCACTGTTCCATGCTGCAAGCCGCGTGAGACCCTGGATTAAGTTGGCACCCAAGGTGGTGGCCAAACCTCAACCCAGACGTAGCCATTACTAACGCGGGCTCTGAAACTGTTACCCAATCTGGCACCAGCACTTGGGTTGGGCGGGAACACTATGGGGGCAAAAGGGATGGTTCCTATGAGTCGGTTAGTCAAGAGGGAGTGAATTTAACATTTGGAAACCTCACCATTGGAACCATTCGACGTCCACGAATCCCCAAAAGCCACGATTGTTCTACGGGGAAAGAATGATTAATTGAATAATCGTCTCCGAGCTACGGACTTGGTCGCATTTAGAGTAACACCAGTGTTGGCCTCCGTGAAATCTTTAGACCAAAGTGTGGAGGCGGGCAAGAGACTAACCTTCAACTTGATGGGCAGCGTCCGATTCACCCCAGTTATAAATTGGAACTGTTCGTGTTCGTGCTGCTCTTCAGCTGCTACGAGAACCGCGGTGAATAGAATCAACAGTGTTGAAGAGACTCGCATTGCTACCCGAACTGGGGCGGGAATATTCGCTGCACCTTTTGAATGACGGAGGCGGCCCGCCGCCCGGTAGTTGAAGGGCGCGAGGTCAGACGCGGTCTTCGGACTGTCGTCGCCAAATTTCTAGCATCACAAGGAAGCAAGCGCGTTGGTCCGCGACGTGGTTTTAAAATAACCTAGGTTGTCAGTTGAAGACGAGTGGGGACTTTTATTATTGAGCGAGGAATTGGATAACAATAAACTGAAGAGATTTGAGGGGTTCTTATCGGAACATTCAGCCTGCAGCAAGGAGTGAAGCAGAGAAAACTAGTAAGTAGCGAAGACGGTTTACCGTTTCCTCAACCTTTGGTTGAAACATTCAGTTCACTGTTCAATGGTACGCCTGCGTTCTCAGAGGATCAAATTGGAAGCACCCACCCTGATTCGTTCGCCTGCCGCAGCACCGTGAGCGACACTCCTCAATACAGTGTCCCGATTCCCTCCTCCCGCACGATAGTATACACCGCATGTCCCGCGTTCCGATGCCGGGGGTCTCCAACGGGTCCGCAAGCGAGTGCATCTGGGCCTGCAGCCGGATCTTCACCACCTCCGTCGGGGTCACGACCGCTATTGCCTCCGTCGTCCCTGCGCCGAGCCACGCGAGCAAAATCCCGCCCGTGCTGGTCTTGCCGGTCCATCCTTTGTACCGAAGCGGATGGCCATCTTGGGGACGATGCCGGAGAGAATGGCGCCGAGACCTTTGTACAGCGCGCGCGGACCCTTTTCTGTCGTCTGCGTTAGATAGCTACCTCGCCAAGAACCGCGAAGAACGTACCCCCGGCGCGCGCCCCGACTTAGACAGCTGCATCCGCACCTTAATCGTGCTGAGCGGCTGGCACGCCAGCCAGAATGGAATGAACAAAGGCTGGTTCCAAATCTTATCCAGAAAGTCCACCTGCCAAAGACTAATCTTAGAACAACTCGGCGCTCGCAGGCGCTGAAGGTGTTAGTTAGATGAGAAAGATAATGCCAAAAAAGCGGACGATAGGTACTGTAAGCGCTGGGGCAACCAGTAAGTTGAGGAACAGACAGCTTGAAATCATGTAGTCGCAACCGCGAGAGCCCGCCCAGAATTGGTAAACGTGCCACCTAAGAGCAAACGAGGTTGCGTGAAGGCTTGAAGTGAAGGTGAGCTCAAAAATTTGTGCCATTTTTCATCTGAGAGCGTGTGGCACCGAGACCTGCGATATAATTAATGTGCCGCAGGTGTGCTCGAGGACATAACTAGTAGTTGAGAAGCAAGAGCTGAGTCGGATCAACTTTCCAATCAGTGTCTGATCGGAGCTCGAATTCTCCCGTTTTTCATCATGTCTTTGTCATTTCTTCAAGTCGAAAAACTTCGCGCAACGGCGATTCCAGGGTTTTTTCAACGAACGAGCTGGAGCTGGAGCAAACTGTCAGCGACCGCAGAACTTCTCAAGTGCAAATACAGGACTTCAATTTCTCTTCGATGCGGTTTGCCGAATACTTTGCCTTTTGTCACTTTGCTGCAGCTGCCCAAAATTTGAGATATATCAGATATTGGCTCGGATTTTACAACCCACAATCAGTCTCCTGCCGTCGTTTTTTGGACCCAATCTTCGACCAATTACACCCACACACTGCCGGGCCCGAGTCTGGCTTGTTTCGTTGTTGGCCAACCTCCGCAACTTGGACCGCCTGCATCTCAGGTTGTTGGCACCGGGATCTATCTGTCGATCTCGGGGTTCCTTTCGCGGCCAGATGGCAAGATCCATGCTTGATGCCCTACTCCGAGTCCTTCCGTACTTTCTCGCTTGGGGTGGAATAGCATTCGGAACCCGACTGTCGCCCGCGCGTTTAATCTCCCTGGTACCGAAGGACGACCAGCGAAAACCTGGTTCTGGAATCTTGGCGATGACTTTCCTTTTCGCGTATCTCAAAGTTTCGGCGAAGGGCTAGCTAAAACCACACATTGCTTCCATGACCGAGATAGCCCACAGTGACCTCGTTTTGCGAGTACAGTCCAGATACTCCAGTTGGCGCCGGTGATTATATTCCGCGCACCGGATAGGCATCCTCCATCTGTATCTGCGTCCAGGAAGCCCCTCTTGTATTCGCATCTCTCGGGTGGGCCTTGTTCTCAGGATTGGCCTTCATCCCGATACACCGCGTGGATTTCCCCGCGCAACACGGCCTACCGACTCGCACCCTCGGGGTGACCCTCTCGCAATCCCGCCCCCCACCGGCTTCTTGTTTCCCGAGCGCGACACGTGGTTGAGCGAGGGTATCAAGCCTGAGTCTGTTTGGACCAGATGCTGTGGTCACTGGTCAGTGTCCGCCTGTGTGCCGGTTCGTCGATTTGACTAACAGCCAGCGCGAAGCTGGCTGCGCTTCACATGAGAGTGAGGCGCGTCGGACGTGCGAACGCTCGGATCAACAACATAACGCCGTGGGAGCCGTGACTGGACGCGTCAAGAATTCACGGACTCCGTGAATGCTCGCCCAAAGGCAAATACGCCCTCTTTGGCAGAAGCACCGAACGCATCGAGATCATCCTCCCCACCTCGGACATAGACCATCCACTCATCTTTGGCTCCGGGGCTCCGCACGCGTGCTCTCTCTATGGGATTCTTTCTCTCTATCCTCCACATCTCGCCTCCTCGCTCCCTCCCCGATTGTCGAAGCCGCTATTGCTCGCATGCATGCTCGCCATCCACATCCGCCGAGGCGACTACTTCGTCCGCTGTCCCAATCTCGCCAACTGGAATTCGACGTATTACGGCTGGGCGCAGCTCCCTACTCTCCCCGACTCATTCTCCCCGCTGCCAGACGACGTCCCCGAATGCGTCGAACATCTTTCGACCATTGTCTGCCCACGAACGAGCAGATCGTGCGCAAGATTCACGATGCACGGGATGACTACGTCGATGCAGGCCCGGGGCACCTGCTTGACGTGTTGTATCTGCTAACAAACGAGCAAGGCGTGTGTTCCCGATCCCCTCTGGCCCTCCAACGGCGTATCTCTCACTCAGCCTGCGGAACCTTGGGTCTGTTCTCTTTCCAGTCTCCTTATTTAATCTCGTTAATTATGTATTGCTTCAGATTTTCGACCTTCAATACGAACCCGCTGGCGATCCCAAGTTCGGTTGCCGGGATGATCACGATGTTTGGGACTACTCTCATCTCCGAGACCGTTATTATAATTAATGAAAGGTCTCCAAGATTTGTGGAGCCTGCCGTTTCTGGTCGCTCTGTACCTCCTTCCAGACAAACCCAACCAGTGGGTTTTCTTTGTGAATTTTTATTATTATCGCATCGTTCTGCGCTAACTTCGGTCTCAGGGCCTGGCGTCGGGTCTTCTCTCATATCCGTGAGTAATGATCTTTGGGCCTGCTTGAGCACCTGTTGAATATCATTTTCCAGATACACGCACCCAATACAGGTGTTGTCTTGAGCGGCATTCTAATTTTGGTTATTAAACGTAGCCAGGTTGGCTGGTGTTCGCGCAATTCAGGCGCCGTAGCAAGTAGAACGGTGAATGCCTCCCTCTACAACATGTGCGTACCACACCTATCCCCGTGGTTGGACGCTGATCGCGAGCTACAACTGTTAGGTTCGTCCAAGGTGTACTCACAAATTTACCGCAAAGACGACGCTCCCATGTGTGCGTGATACCGAACCTCACGTCTCTTTCTATGTATTGCTCATCCATCCATCCTCCTCAGATCGTCGCGGAAATCGCGTACTCATCATTATCAGCTGCATAAACCTGATAGTCGTGTACCCGGGAACCAAGGCGTATTATATCTGGCGGAACAAGCAGAGGGCCAAGGTTTAGGATGCAATGACTACAGAGGTTTGTGTCTTTCATCGGCGGTTTTCATTGCGCTACATATGTATCCAGGAATGACAACATTATTTGAGCACCACGACGGATGTCGGGAATAGACGACTTGATTTCAGATTTGCGCATTAGGGTCGATCAAGTAGTCAGTCGGCAGCACCGAATTCACATTTATGTATGCACGAGAACTCGAATGGATTTATGCATCTTTTTAAGGACAGCTACCTGAAGACTCAAATTAAGCGGCACGGTTAGATGCTTTCAACTCAACGGGGCAGGTATGTGTGTAGTAAAAATGGATAGCGGGGTCGGAGAGTGCACCGAGAACCTGCTTGATTGTGCTGATGCGCGAGAATTCGAAGCAACGAAGGGAGGAGTCGATAAGGCGGATAGATTATCCAGACGAAAAAATTGGAGGCTGAATAATATTTTTCAAATCCAAACAAAGAAGTAACTAGTTCAATTGCAATGTTCACCTTCCATTCGATCACAATAGAAATAAACCCAGGACGACGACAGCGTAAAATCCACCCAGCGATAGACTAGAAACATGAAACGCACCATTGCTCGCCTGAGTTGGCGCTGGGCTCGCCTGCGAGCCCGTGGGTCCAGATAAATTGGGTGTTGTCGAGGAATACCATGGCCATGCTCTCTCTATACCTGCGCCGGGCCGCTCCCCACGGCCCTCTTCACGCTTGACGTCATCACCGGCTCCGCGTACGCGACACCCTTGACGTGGACCTCCAACCCGCCGTGCGCGATAACGACCGAGCTTTCCTATCGCGAATCCATGGAACAGCTCACCGCACATCTCATGCCGATTTTCTTAACGCCATACTCGGCACTGCGACTCGCTAGCAAGGATTCTGGGGACGGGCATGGCAAGCCTATACGGCTTTCGGAGGGTACATGCAAGGTATGCTCGATCAAGAAAAGGAGAAGCCCGCA
The DNA here is from genome assembly GCA_029378375.1 of Mycena olivaceomarginata. Taxonomy (NCBI): domain Eukaryota; kingdom Fungi; phylum Basidiomycota; class Agaricomycetes; order Agaricales; family Mycenaceae; genus Mycena; species Mycena olivaceomarginata. The sequence goes on along the minus strand of JARKIC010000495.1, from coordinate 22,978 downwards.
TCGCCCGGGGAGGACAACTTGTTCACCGTTCTCCTCCGCGCCCAAACAGAACACGGCGAGACGGTGCCAATTTTGCGCTGTCCTCTGTAATTGGGCCGGGATGTTTTGTTTGACGTAGGAGTGTAGCCTGTGCGCGCGGTCAGCGTCCACAAGCCAGCACCACACTCCATATCCCGGCGCCCCCCGCGTCCCCGCCGCACCCACGCCCGCCGTGCGCGCGCGCCGCGCCACTGCCACCGAGGCGCCCGATCCTGCCCCCATCTCCGCCATCCCCGCCGGCGCGCCCACGACCCACCCGTGTGCACGAATGCGATCTAGACCGCCACCACCACTCACACGCCTACGCACACGCGCACCTCGCCGGCCCATACCGCGACGAGAACGTGCTGCTCTTGCTGCAGGTGCTCGCGTATCTGAGCAAGTACCCGCACGTGCGGCAGGCGTTGTACAAGCGGCGCAACGGGTTCCACCTTGTGAGCGCGCTGGCGGTGGGGAGAGCTTGAGGGCAACGACGATACAGACGACCCCGACGACGCAGATCTCACAGTCGTCTCTAGACCAGCGTACATCCCGCCACCCATCTCGCCACGACTGCAGCGTCAACAGCAAAGGCGGAACCACCACCGCCGCCGCGTCTCAAGTCCACTTCAGCAGACGTCCTCCTCGACTCACCATTGGAGCGCAGCGTGCACGGCATCGGCCAGGGCGCCTTCCTCGTCCGTGCCTCGTCCGCACACGCACCCCCTCGTATACTCACTCATGGGCCACTTCCTGGGGCGAAAACTCCGTGTGCGATGGCAAGGTGTGCTGCCGCTTTTTGTCTTTCTCCTTGTTAATTTTGCGGGCAGGCGACTTCCAACCCCCTACACCCACACCACCCGTCACCCGCGCCCCCTTTGCTCGTGCCTTTGTCGTCCGCGCCCTGCGCCCTGCGCCCCCGTCACCTGTGTGCGCTCCCCTCGCCTGCGCCTCTCGTCTGCGCCCCCTCGTCCGCGCCCTCGCTCGTGCCCGGGGGTGCCGGTTGTGCCGCAGTTCTTCTTGTCGCTGTCCTTTTCCTCCAACTCGATCAACTCTGCACCCTTTTTTTGCCGGGTATGCGTCCACAGACAGCATCGGCCTCAACCCCGCCAAATCGCCCAAGGTCTGGCAGATCCCTTCGGCTTCCAGCTCGTCTCGGCGGCCTTGATGTTGATCGGCCTGTTCACTGTCAAGGTGTGTTTCTATTTCTCTTTTTTTTGGTGGGGGTTGTACGTTTTTTGTCCCGGATCTCCTGAGTGGCGTTGGGGGCGCGGACGCATCGGGCGCTAGCGCTCACGGGTCCCGGATCTTGCTTGTTCGATGGGGTGCGCGCAGCAGCGTTAGTGTCTACAGCCCGGCGATGTGGCGACGTGCGTGGGGAATGGACGGGCTCCGTGCGCGTGTGAGTTGTACCTCACTGCTCGGCCTTCAGCGCGGCGCGTCGTGACTGGGGAATGGACGCCCCCGTGGTCGTGTCTGTGCGCGCAGTCGTATGCCCACCACTCATCGACGGCCCGTAGTTGTGCGTGCGGGTGCGTCTGGGCGGTCTCCACCCACCTTTTCGTCCTGCGCGTGGCTCTCTACTCAGCGACGCGGCGTCTCGCCTCCCATCTGCTTGCTGGGCTTGACTTCACGCACGAGCACGCACGCACGTTGGTGGAACGGCGCTGGGTACCTGCCGCCCGCGCCATGCGGGTGTACCCTACCTCCCCTCGCCTGCCTCTTGCACGCACCGTCTTGTGTCCGGCCTCCCACCCCCCACTTGTCTCCCGTGTCGTTCTTCTCTCCTCCCTCGCTTACTCTTATTCTTACTCACCCACCCCCACTACCTCGCCTTGCGCGCACTCCGCAGACGCCCTCCCCAACCTCCTCGAACGGGTACCCGTATGCGGGCGGTGCAGAGTTGCCGCCGATACACACGCTGGAGGTGAGCGACGGGGACGCCTCCGATACCAATGAGGTGGGTCGAGGTCTGCCGACCAAGACTAACTCGACCACGACCACGACCACGACCAACCGGACCAGCTCGACGATAACGACGGCGTGAAGCTGAGCGCGCTGCGGTACGAGCGCCCTACCCGGGCTACTGGCGTCAAGCCAGAGACGAGCAGGGTAAGAGCACGGGGGCGATCCCCGCTTAGCGTTCGTTGCGCTTCTGTGTGCGGTGCTGTCGCTCGCACCGCCCGCGCCCTTGGGTGTATCGTCGCAGGTGCATTACCGTCTTCGATGCACGACGCTGCGGACCCCGCGGAAGAGGGGGGAAGCAGACCTGGCAAGGCTGGCGAGGACCGTGGCGGAGAGGTATTTCTCGCCATCCTCACCCTCGCCTTCTGCCTCAACAGGCGAGGAGTTGGGGCAGGCAGTTGGGGCAGGCAGACGTGGACGCAGTGCTGGTGATGTGGGCGTTGGGTGGGGATGATTTCCAAAGGAGTAGGGGAAGAGGCATATTTGCATGTGAGTTTTTCGTTTCTTTGCCTTTTTACCTATTCCCGTTACTCCGTCCGTCGTCGTCGACGGGGACGCGGTTTGGCACGAGTTTGTTTCTTGGGACAACAAAGCTGACTGACGCCCACACAGCTCGCGAAGGCGATCGCGCATGCAAGCTCCATTCGCCTTCCTTTTCTTCCTCTCCCTCTACCCACACTGCCTTCAACTCCTTTGGCCCCTCCACCGCCGGCACGATGGGCATGAACGAGATGAATATCAAGACCGAGGATGGGGACTTCCCTGCGGTATCGTACCCGACACAACGACATGCACAAGCACAAGGGGAAAAGTGGCTGCCCGCTGCGGGCGTGGACAAAGTGTCGATGTGTAGATGCACACATCTGTCTGTGTCTGAGCTTGTACAGAATCAATGAATACATTGCCTTGGTTACGCATTCGAAAGCGAAAGATAGATTGGCTCAAAATACAGAGAACTATTATAAGAGGCCTGAAATACACCTTACATAGCAGGTCTTGAGGCCTGTAGCAAATTTCCACTCTGAGTAAATTACCTTTGAGTAAATTACCTTTTCTTTCCTTATATAGCAGGTCTCGTTGCAGCCTCGTGGTATCATATTTCCGCACCTGCGGAAATACGGCGGAAATGATGCGGAAATGATGCGGAAATATAAAATTTCCGCCGAATTTCCGCGCCGCGGAAATGTTGCGGAAATGTTGCGGCAATTAAAATTTTCCGCGGCACGGAAATTCGGCGGAAATGATGGCTTGCACCCAGTGAGATGTCCACCACTTCAAAGCACGATCGGTGAATCGGGATGGAGCCATTTGACCCAATTGACGCTCCATCAATGGACTGAGCATGGCCAAGGAAGACATAGTGATAACATAGGGGATGATAGTCTCTCCCTTCCCGTTCCACAACGGCACCACCGAGATATTAAGCTTGGCGTTCAACTGCCAGGGCGCAGCGCTCGCGGGATCGAATCCCGGTGCAGCTAATCCTCCTTCACCGCCTCCGCCTCCTCCTCCTCCTCCTCCGTTTCCGCCTCCCCCTGCTCCTCCTCCTGGCCCCCCATGACCTCCGCCACCCGATCCCCCATCATTGGGTCCACCGCCCCCTCCGCCGTGATTCCTCCATGAGTTCCCATACCATCCTGGAGGAATGTTCCCAGGAGGAGGCCCCTCCGTCGGGCGATCCTTATTGGCTCCCGCCTCATTCTGTTCTGATGGCTGCTGGAACTGGTAGCTCGTCCAATTAGAAGACCCTTGAGGCGGGCTGGTCTGGACTCGCATCACCGATGGCCCCCCCAATAATTGAGGCTGTTGCTCGGGTGTTCGGAATAAACCCTTGCCCGGGGAGTCTGTGTACTGCTGATAACGAAGGGGGAGCGGCGAATCGTACTCCGTGGGGTTCCAATTCCGTCGGAGGAGCAGCGTTTTGGGACGTGCTCACTCTTTCGGTCCGTTCTTTCACGGAACCCTCCTTGATCGTCGGAAGGCTTTTGCGCGGACGGTAGTATTGTTCCTTTGGACTCTCGCCCAACCGGCGAGCCATACTCGCTCGAGCCTCATCGTCTATCATCGCAGCTCGTAGGGCGTAATCCGGTCGCAGTAACAGACGATACATCTCCTGCGTCGGGTTCAGAGTTCCAAACTCGCGACGTATCTCGGGCAACGTGGAGTCGGCGGAGCTGCCGATGTCACTCCAGTCCTCGTCGACTAGGGTGCGACGAATGCTGTGGAAATAGGAGAGAATATGCTTATTCCCGTTGGACAGCCGTCGCTGCAAGCTGGTGACTGTGAACCGCAGCTCTGCTTCATGCGCACTGCGCTCCAGTAACCCAAGCAACCCGTAGTCGGGATCCAGCGTAAAGCTAGTGCGCGGATCCTTGCCCAAGAATATTGTGAGAGCTTCCAGAATCTGCTGGACAGTAACGACGGTGTATGCTATACGGCTGAGCGGTTCCAACCCTAGACAGAAGAACTGTTTGGAGAAGGCTGGATCGGTGAAGGGAAAGCACGGGAGATATTTTGCATCGAGCTGCACCACCTCCTCAATGAGCGCCCCTAAGTAATCCCATTCGAATAGACGATGCGGCTTGTCGTAGCGTATGAGGGCGTCCTGCAACGCAGCCGTCTGAGCGGGATCCGTGTTAGGGAGCTCTCCACCCACCGCACCAAATTCCGCCAGAACGTCTTCCCGCGTAGGATCCTGCGAGAAGTACGCCTCGTGGTAGCGAGCTACTGAAGCTGGAAGAGGTTCTCGGTACACTTCAAGGGACCGTGCTAGTCCAGTGAAGATCCTCACTTCCTCTGGCTGTCGGAATCGGAAGGCGGCGGTGATGCTCTCGTTATCCTCAACGCCTCCCCCTTCAGTCACATTTTCCGTGCTGAAGGGGCCGAGGTCGGATTCCTCGGAAGGTTCCGTAGAGGACATTGGAGGGGGCGGAGCTTTTGGGGATGGTACTGGTGACGAAGGCGCGCTCATCCTGGGGAGAGCAGCGTATTCATTTGTCGAGGGGGAAATTCCATAGTCCGGCGCTGCTTGGGGAGAAGCGCGCTCGGACGGGACACCCCCCACTCCGGTCTTCAAATCAAGACTAGGCGGATGTCCTCGCCTCCCCGCCCTCGGCCATATGCGAAGGCATTCGCAGAGTGACACTACCGAAAGGGGGACCCTTTGGCGCCGGGGCCGCGATACCTCTGGCTGCTGAGGCAGCAGTAGGCGTCATCAGGCCGACACGAGCTGTTAGAGGCGCCAGGACCGAGGATCGCGAAGTCGGCATTGGGCGCCCGGAAGCGGGAGGAACTGAGCTTTTGGACGCCTCAGATCGCGCTTTAGGGTTCCCATCGCACCTCGTCGTGGAGAGGATCCAGAGCTAGAGGCGGGGGGCAGCCCGTGGGAGCCGCCATTTCCAAGTGCGTCGCTTGCCTAGTAGAAGTAGCACAATTGATTGTAGGATTTGGATTTCGATGGTCGAAGACGGGGTCAGAGGGTCCTCGAGAATTCTTGGATTTCGCAGACATGCAAGAGGGAATGAGTGAAGAAGGACAAAGACGGTGAGCAGCAATATATGCGCTCAACCGTCCCGTCCCTGTGATGTCGGCTAAGGGCCTCCCTGACATCAAACCCTTTCCTTTCCACATCCCTGAGAGCGTTCTCACGCACGCTCGTGCCCCGCACGGCGCCGCGGTTGAGTACCCGCCCTTTGTTGTTGTAGATACAAAGAAGTTGAAGAAGGGCGGACTTGAAGAATTAAGTGTGGTGACCAGCACGTGATCGGCTCTTCGGAGCCGATCGGCGAATTTAGCACAAGAGCATAAGTCGGTACGCTCTTGTGCAGCGCTCTCATCCCACTGCAAGGCTTGCTCGCAAGCCTTCCACTATCGCAGCGGGGGGTTTCGCCACGCCGGTGGGGGGGGTTTGAGATGTCTCAGCGCTCGCCGCAAGGTTGAGCGCGTCTTAGATGTCTCGCCCCTACCGAGCGGGGAGCTACCCTCTCGCTCGCCTCATCATGGCTACCATGCATGAGTCGAGCAGAGGGTCTTAGCACCTCCCTCTGTCTTCAAGGCAGGGCACCCTAGCAGCTCGCTCTTCTAGAGTTGAGCGCTTGTGCCCTCCTTCGCTTCTCCAGCCGTGGTGAAGCCCTCGCGGTGGGCTCCATTGTGATGCAGGTTCTGCAAGCCTCGCCAGGCTGGAGGGAAGCGCGCACGGATGTTGAGTCCGGCGCTGCTATAGGCGACGGGAGGCGCCGACTCGGACCCTCCCCGTGTTGTAACCCTTCATCTAGGGCCCATGTCACCCTTGAGTGGGGACTCTGCCGCACCGAGACCGTGGAGCAGTTATACGCGTGCTCAGGCATCCAGCGGGTCCGGGGCGGGGGGTTCCCTCCAAGTAGATCGTCGACTCACACCATGGTAGTTGTTTGCAAGTAAAAGATGCATTAGGTAAGTACTGATCTCGGATCAACTACTCGGCTTCTACTAATACTATGTACGCTAAGTTTATAGAGAATATATGTACAGTAAGTCCACTCGCGGTGTCGTCTAGCAGCGTCCCATTCGTACCTTGTCACAGGGCGGAAGCTTTGCTCAGAGTTGCAGGGTGGCGTGCAGGAAGCGGGTATGGCGTTGTCTGTGACCCCTCCCCATTCATTGTGCATTGCCGCCATGCAGATGGACCCCGTCGCAGTCCCACCGCTCAATTGGGCTGAGGACACAGGGGTTCTTCCCATATTTCCTCCACCTGTACACCACTTGTTGCCGCCTTTGCTCCTGTGTGATTTCTCAGCGCTGTCCACCAGTGCTCAAAAGCCATTTGCCAGCCTTCAATGTCGCCATTGCCGCCCCCCTTGCATGCATACTACATCCCAGCCATGTTCATCACACCCTATTGCTACCTGACAACAGCACTCGCGTGTATATTCAGCAACCTCACAGCACTTGCAACATTCATGGCGCACCCCGCCTGCCATATTCAGTTATTTTTTGTCGACACCGTCCGGATGACTTCCTGTGCAGCTTGATTGGGATCGCAATCCCTGCCTTCGTGATTTAGGTCGGGCACTCTCAGTGTTGGGTTGGGTTAGGCCGTAGATTGGGATGGTTGCTTTCTTGGTTTTCGAGTTTTGTGAGCGATGAGGACATCGCATTTTTCAGTTGGGCACATATGGTAGGGAGTTCGGGATGTAGGCACGTGATGTAGTAGCATGTGTATCAAGCCCCTTGTCTGCATTAGCCGCCACGTCGCCTGGTCGGTAGTGCTCCCCGACGCGACCCTGGGGCACTACCACACCATGTCTGAAGCTCCAAACATATTCTGAGGTTGTTTGGCCTCGCTGTGCCTCACACGCACCCAAAGGTGATCGGTCTCCTCAGCAGAGGTGCCCAGTCTCTTGCTGTATATACACCCCAAAACACCTCATGACGTTCCCTGCCCCCTGGAAATGCCTGTGACCTGCATGGCACCTCTGGAAACATGGGAAGTTGTTGAGGAGGTATAAAAGGGAGCACATTTAGTAGGAGTAGTCAGTACCTTCCAGCCTGCAGAAGTAGTCTCCAGGGTGTCCTCCCCACTTACTGTACAAGTCCCACTCAATCTAAAGGGGTACTCCCAGCCTTCCCTGACCTTGTACCTCTCGTGCACCCTCCTCCTCACCCTCACAGCTGGAGACAGGCCACATCTCCTACATTTGCTCATTTGTTAGTGTCTTATCTCCCACACCTCCATCAGCAGGGTCCCTTCTCACTGGACCCAGTGCCACATATCCAGGCTTCCTTTATTAGGATCACCATTTTTGTGAGCATCGCTCTGTAGAAGACAGGCCTGGAGAGAAGCCATCACATTCAAATTGCTGTTCGTACCCAACGAGACCAATTGTCTCGCCATCGACCAAACAACATCAGTGTCATCGTCTGTGCGACACTCATCGCATCTCCAGCGCTAGTTCTAAGGGGAAGAGCGCACCAAGGAAAGCAGACAGGGCAACACATTTAGGGTTCCAGTACACTTGTACGGGGGGACCAGGTTTAGTAATTCACATTTTCTACATCGTTTTCGCTGACAACAGGTCTGCCACACTCATCCACACCTAGGAGACGAACAGTCTCCACAAACCACTGTTCACACACACACACACATATACCCACTGCTGTCATGAATCACCCAGGTTCTACTTTTTCGTGCGACGCGTCTTAGCGGCATGGGACTCTCATGACGCCACCACGTGACCTTCTCACGGTTGAAACCCGGCCTCGGATTTTAAAGCCGCAGACTCGGGGAGTCTGCGCCATGGGATACAGAAGACGTTAGGGACTAGAAACCTGTACAGACGGACTCTAGTCCCCGGATGCACCAAGGGCTGACATAGAAGAGTACACGAAGTACAGGATGTTAAGAATAGCGGGGTGGGCGCAGATGGAGATAACGAGCGTGGGGAAGGAGCGTGGAAGGCGTGGATGTGCGCTGTGGTACTGTTGATGCACGGGAAGCTAGACAATAATGATTAGCTCTTCACTCAGCCAGGATGTAGGCAGAATGCTATATTGTATGTACCTAGACAATAATGATTACTGGATGGTAAAGTAAGTAAATGAATGCAGCAATTATAAGTAAGGACGTACGCTCTTCACTCAGCCAGGATGTAGGCAGAATGAAGAGCACCGTCGTATGTGGCACCGTATGTAATGACCGTGCATTCCAGCCGTTGCACGTACGCTACGTGCGACGTTACCTCCATGCGTACTTGCTCCAATTATTTCCGCTAACACTCCCCCTCAAGTCGCACAGAGTTCCCGAGTTTATCGAAGGTTCGTGCAAACGAGGAGCTTGATGAGCTCGTCAACAGTGGGGTCGTCTGCAGCGGCACGGGAGAGCGAAATGGTGCCGGCGTCGATGGCTTGGCGTACGCGCGACGTTACCTCTGTGCGTACTTGCTCCAATTATTTCCGCTAACACAGGAGTGGTTGCAAACCCGATCGGGGTTTGAACCACTGGATACGATGACACTTAGGACTAGGAAACCCGAACATCGAGTCTCCTAGGTCCACCGACGCCACGGAAACCAACACAGAGGAGTCCAGGAGCATCAGCCTTAATGCTCCTTAATGCTACGGTGCAGGAACTGATCGCGATTGACCGTGCTCGCTTTAATTTATTAGAAGCCTATAAAGCACGGTAGAATCTCCATGTACAGTAGATTCTACCTCGTCTAATCTCAGGCTTCTACCTTGGCTTGACATAGGCATTGTCTCCACCCTGCCCCGCTTCCTTCGCACCATACTACAGGTTGTATCCATGCCCCGGGTTGTATACCTGAGTGGATATCACACCCTCTTCGACTCGTTCTGGGTTCCGCCTCGCATCTCGACCTACAACATACGGCCTCCTAGGGAGGACACCGTACAACTGGTCCTACTGCTCGGGGAACACACGAGCTACTAGCGTCTATCGGGTTTATCCTGGTTGGGGTTCTCGTCGGGTTACTCGCTGTTTTGCCGACCCAGAGGCCGTTGCTGACAACTGCTCACACAAAGCCAATTCGCACACTGACCTTCCTCTCTATCATTTGACTATACTTTCCTCTCTAGAGGATGAACACAGTCGAATTTGAATCACATACCTTTTGATACCGACACCGCAGTCCTTATCACACCAGTCATCCAGCCGAACTTTCCTACATCCGGTCTAGTCTCTGTAACAGATACTCTATATTGATAACGAACAAGTAAGTATCAATATAGAGTCTGTTAGCAAACACAACCATCTTGTTGGCCAACCCATCAATTTTTTGCGGCCTTGCTCTCAGACACCTTCTCAGGCAATAATTCTGCAAATATTTGAGCATATAGAGGTCCTTCTAATGAGACAAACCTTCCCTTACACCTAAGCGATTGGTGCAGCTATTGTGATGATATTGGATAGATTTGCAAACAACAGCTTATCTAATCTTTTTTTTTGCTTGATCATGGATTGAAGGATTGACTAACTAAAACACTTAATTCTTGCTGGAGGATATCATCCATCTCACTTCATAAAGCTGTATAGAGTGTTTTACATATATTCATGTTGTATTCATTGTGGTACAAAGAAAAGAAAACACCTGTGGGCACAGCCACCTGATTGCATAATTAGTTGGTCGGCCAACAACATGATTGTGTTTACTACAAGACTACATCCAGCTGGTTATCCAGTTTCATCTGACCTGGATATAACATCATGATGGATCCAAACCCGGTCAAGAACAGTAATAAAGCAAAAGGTCCAACCAAGATCGCCTAGGATAACTTTTACCACCACCACCGTTGCCGCCATACTTCCTACCTGCACCACCACTACCACCATGAGCACCCGTTAAAATGCTGGTATTGTACCGGGGATAGTATGCATCACCACCTCGCTCAGCAAGGAGATCACTACCCTGGATGCCAGGCCCATTGCGACCACCCCGACCACCAAGTATACCAGCACCACCTGGGGCACCAACCGGACCACTACTACCACCGTCACCCCCCCTCTCCGAATGGGAGTGGAATTGGCCTTGAGTGATTGTTAACATCGAAAATGGGTGACCTTTTCCGCCATCCAAATTTCTTAGGCTTATTGTCTTAGAGGGGTTCACTACTGGGAACCTCCACAGAATGTTTGAACACACCTTCAGCCTTCACCTTGGCTTTTTCGGCAACTATAAGTGCCTGTGCAATGTTGATGTGTCCACCAGATATCACTAACTGGAGCGCTGTCGGGTCCTCACCGCCTGTGAGAACCATTTTGGTGGTGGACCTTTGCATGGAAAGAATGCTCACCCTGATCATTCACATTGGCCCCCTTTTCAAGAAGTGCCTGTGCAATGTCAATGTGTCCACCATATAACGCTGACTGGAGTGCAGTGGGATACTCCCCCACTGCAAAGACTGCTTTGGTGGTGGAACCTTGCATGGAAAGAATGCTCACTGGGATACTGCCCACCTGCAAAGACTACTTTGGTGGTGGAACCTTGCATGGAAAAATGCTCACCCTGATCATTCACATTGGCCCCCCTTTCAAGAAGTGCCCATGCAATGTTGATGTGTCCATCATATAATGCTGACTGGAGTGCAGTGGGATACTCCCCACCTGCAAAGACTACTTTGGTGGTGGAACCTTGCATGGAAAGAATGCTCACCCTGATCATTCACATTGGCCCCCTTTTCAAGAAGTGCCCACGCAATGTCAACATGTCCACCATATAATGCTGCCTGGAGTGCTGTCGGACATTTGGGGTCTACAAATACTGTTTGAGTACATTATTGGATGAGGGAATGCTTACTGGCAGGAAAGAATGCTGACCCTGATCATTCACATTGGCCCCCTCTTCAAGAAGTGCCCATGCAATGTCAATGTATCCACCATATAACGCTGACTGGAGTGCAGTCGGATATTTCCCACCTGCAAGGACTATTTTAGTGGTGGACTCTCCCATGGAAAGAATACTAACCCTGAGAGTTCACATTGGTCCCCCCTTCAAGAAGAGACCATGCAATGTTGATGTGTCCACCATATAATGCTGACTGGAGTGCAGTGGGATACTCCCCACCTGCGAAGACTACTTTGGTGGTGGAACCTTGCATGGAAAGAATGCTCACCCTGATCATTCACATCAGCCCCCTTGTCAAGAAATGCCTGTGCAATGTCAATGTGTCCACCATATAATGCTGCCTGGAGCGCTGTCGGACATTCAGGGTCTACAAATACTGTTTGAGTACATTATTGGATGAGGGAATGCTTCCTGGTACCATGAGCATTCACGTCTGCTCCCCTGTCAAGAAGGCACTGGACAATGTCCAACCACCCACCAAGTGCTGCTGCTTGGAGTGCCTTCCAGTCACCCCCTCAGAATAGCATCTTAGTGGTGGTGCTTGCAAGCAAGAGAAAGTTCTCACCTTGAGCCAGATCATTCATGCCTGTTCCTGCCAGTTAGCAGCTTCACAGGTCCACCACCTGGGAATACCATTTTAGCAAGAGATGCTCAGCAAGGAAAGTCCTCACCTTGTGCATCCTGGCTGGCTTCCATGCTGAGGAGGAGTTGGACAATTTTCAGCTGCCCGCTGAAAGCGGCCACCTGGAGTGCTGTCCCATAGCTGTTGCCTTTAAATACCATTTTAGGGGAGTTTATTGACCCTCGCAATGCTGAAGTCCTCACCTTGAGCATTTACATCAGCTCCCTTCTCAACAAGCAGCTTCACAATTTCCACATGTCCCCTGGATGATGCTTCTTGGAGCGCCGTCCCGGAAAATTTACCCTTCATGTTGATGTCTGCGCCGTGCTCGAGCAGCAGCTGTACAAGTTCAAGGTGGCCTAGAGCCGCCACTGCTTGAAGGGCAACATTTCCGTACTTTCTACCATGTGCATTGACATCCGCGCCGTGCTTGAGCAGCAGCCGTGCGAAGTCAAGGTTGCCAAGAACCGCCGCTGCTTGAATGGCAACAGTTCCGTACCTTCCGCCCTGCGCATTGACGTCCGCGCCGTGCTCAAGCAGCAGCTGTGCAAGGTCAAGGTGGCCTCCGACCACCGCCGCTTGAATGGCATTTCCATATCTTCCACCTTGTGCATTGACATCCGCACCGTAGTCAAGCAGCAGCCGCATAATGTTAAGAAACCCAAGCTTTGCTGCCCAGTATAGAGGTGATCCAACCACCTTGACAGGACACTCAACATTATGAGAGACCCAGAACATCCACTGGCGACTGTCCTCAATGAAGAGAGACTCAAGCATGACCCGAACATTGTCAGAAACACGGCCGAACTGTGTGTGGACAGCATACTGTAGTACACTGTACTCTGCAAGGGGATATTGGACTGTGATTTCATCCATGTTATCTGGGATGTCATCCAGCCTGCCGACCCATAGAAGATATGCGAGACACGATGCAGCAATGATGGTGTGGGCCATCTCTGCCTCTATCCAGAACAGCGATACAGACGGCATAGCTTGTATTCGCTCAGACACAAAGAACTCCTTGACAGAGAAGTGCACAAGCTGCACCGTTCCATCGGGTGCAATATGAACAAGACTGAGGCAAACCCGGGAGATAGCCTCCCTGGGGTCTGCTTCGATGTAGTCTTTTTCAAAAGTTGTGCTTGCATCATTGATGAAATTGATCGCAAGAACTTGGGCGAGCTCTTCGACATGGAGGGGGCGGAATGAGAACGCGAGCCAGTTGAAGAGACGACGTGCATGGGGCTTATTTGTAGCGTGGATCCGGGAGAGGATACGCTCGTACGTTGCATCGAGGGTGGTGGGAAGGTTGTTGAGCGTAACCTGGAGGTCCCGAAGCAAGCAATTACGAAGGTCATCCAGCTGGCAGCTAACCCATCTGAACCTGCAACGATGCGTCAACAATCAAATATGGATCTCGAGAGTAATGTGATAACCCACATTCCGTTGGAATACTCAAGGAGGTGATTGAGAGCGTGGTCACGATGCACTTGCGGCCAGGAGCGGAATGGGTGCTCTTTGGACATGACATGGCCAAGATAGAGAGAGATATCGTCCTGGATAACAGAGCTGAGATCCAACTCGCAGGTCGTCAGGGGACGGAGCTCTTTCACGACAGCATCCTCGGGTCGACTGGTCACGAAGACGTGCACACAACCCTTCCCCCACTGAAGAAGATCGCCGAGGACACGCGCTAGCTCGTCTGGTTTTGAACACTCGTCTAGAGCGTCAAGAATGATGAAGATGGGACGTGCCGAGAGAGCAACGATCAACTCTTTGAGACAAGCGGTCAGCTCTGGGATGCTCGGTTCGTGCGCACCAAGCCCGAGGTTCCCGAAGAGCGCAAGGAGAGGAGACGGAGCATCGAGGAGCTGCTCCTCCAGCTGAAATATGATGGACGAGAGCATCCCACGAAGAGATTGCTTGTCAGCTTCGCCGTAGTAAAAGTAGAAGTAGGCTTGTACACCGCCCGGAAGCGCCAACATGTCTTCGATAACTGTGGAGCTGGTAGAGAGGAGGTGAGGAGTCAAGGTGGCGAGGGACACATCGTATCATACACACCATATGACGGTCTTTCCTGCGCCGGCTGAGCAGGACAATGAGCATAGGGCAGAAACACAGCGAGCACTAAGTACCCACGTTTTCCGTTAATCCAAAAGAGAGAGGACGACGTGCTTTTCCAGCTTTTGTACTCAAATGATCGCACCAACCAGTTTCCGGTGTTACCGTCGTGGAGAGACCGCGCTGTGTTATGATTCGCCCGAGCATCCGGGGCCTTAAGCCATGAGCGGACGCTGTCATCCACTAGATGATGTTAGCTGCCTCTGATGATGGTACTTGCGCACCTGGGGAAAGTACGTACAATGTCGTCGACTGAGATCTCTCAGGTCCTTCATGATACGCTCATTCGCATCTAAGGCAGGGAAAGCAATGTCACAAATACTCGAAATGGCGCAGACGCTACACGCACCAGTGGTAGAGATATTCAAGTCGGTGAGCTGCTGCATCACGCGCTCGCTCGCATCTACAAAGTCATTAGGGGTCAAGCTAAAGGGCGTGGGTGGTTCGCGCACCTTTCGTGGACTGCATAGCCTTATGCAGGTCGTTCGCCAACTGATCCAAGATCTTCGCTGCATCCTTGTCCGCTAACAAAGAAGCTCAATCCGTGTCGAGAAGATTTTCAGTATAACGAACCTAGAACCAGGCCATGCAAATGATCCAGGATATTTCGCGAAAGGGTCATGGCGCTTGCAACGCCCATAGATTGCTCCACCCCGATGAGGTCGTTCAATTTCTTCAACGCATCCTGAACATCTGTTCGCCCAATCAGAGTCCGCAAGTACGAGCCTGAAGCCAGTCGTCCCTCAGCACCAAATACGTCGACAACCGACGGCGATCTCACCGAAGCGCTTGTGCTGGATCTCTTTCGTCACCAGCGCAAAGACCGACAGCAGATGCGCGAGTATCCGTATGACAACCTCTCGCATGTTGTCCGATAGCTGCGCTGACATGTATACCCGCAAGCGCTCCAGAAAAGAATGCAGGAGCTCGCAGAGGTCGATAATGGAGTCGTAGCGTGCGCTGACGTTCTTCGCAGCCTAACAGCATGGTCAGAGATCACATACGCAAGAGTAGGTTGCCAGCACGCACCTGCACTAGAACACCGAGTGCAACGAAGCCAGCCTTTGCGAACGGGACGGGCTGACACGGCACATATCAGGGCGTGAAACAAGTGTGAAGAAGGGTGTACACACCACGCCTGCCGCCTCTCCCGCCGTCTCAGAAAGCGAACCGATGAGATGAAGCATGGGCTTCAGCCACTTGCGGAGCTTCTCTTTCTTGTCCGGTAGTCCTTGAACTCCCGGAGGTCGCGGTCGAGCGCATCTAAGACGGCGTCGGGGCTGTTGCAGCCAGCCAGGGCGTGGGTCGCGAACTTGATCTTCGTATCGTCCTCGTACTTTCTGGTGGCCTCTTTCCATAACTCTAGAAACTTAGGGTCGTCGGGGTTCTGGGCCATTTTGGCTGAGAGCAACGTTCCAATGGGCAACAGCTTCGACAGTGACGTGTGTCATACGCCAATTATCTCACGTCACGTAGTTCTTCGCTAGGCTCGTTTCAGCCTCTATAGTCTACCGGGCGTGAAATCTGAAGATAGTCGTTCAGATCACGTATAGTTCTTCGCGTAGTTCTTCGCGGCCCGTGAGAATGGATCACTTCCTACCACTCATCCGCTTCCGCACAAGAGCAGTCTTGGGTTATGCCTGGAGTGCGCGGGATGCCTACTTCCATGAATCAGGGAGCGGCGTGGGATGAGGCGAATGGCGGTTCTGACCCACGCCGAGCTTGCGCCTCAAGATGGAGAAGAAGGCCGACTCGCGCTGCTTGTGTGGAGCGTAGGACGAAGGGCGTAGACGAGGAGGGACGTAGCATGTAGTAGTTCAACCATAAACCAAATTCCCAAAAATACAGAAAGATTAAATACAGAAGGATTAAACACTCCTAAACTGGGAAAGACGAAGCACGGACAGATGTTATCCAAGCTGTTCCGGCCCCGGGAAACTTTTGTTTTTTCACGGACGGTTTAGCGGATACTCGGTGAGCCTGGAAACGGGGCTTACCTCCCACACCATGGCACCAGCATCTGTAAACCAACTTAAGTTCACAGAATCCCCGACAAATGGAAGCACTCACTCCAGCCCTGACTCTTGGCTTGCGCCAGACACGAAGCCAAGGTCGAAGTTGACATGAAGCCATTACTTGCCGCGCCAGTGGTACCCGGTTTACCGATTACAAGCTTTGAAAGTGGTACACCGCTGGCAGCAATTTGGAAAAGGGCAGTACGTGGCCAAGTATTTGACGACGTAGTCAACAGATTCGCGCATGTAGTGTATTCCGTCGCTCCCTCTGCAAGAGGAAATCAGCCGTCACCATAGTTTGATCAAAATTACTCACGGTTGTAGAACTTGAACGCAGAATGTCAAATAACACGAGTTGGAAATGGCGGAATGCCTCACCTGAACGTTGTACCAGTCAATCAAGTTGCCAACGGCCGCGTGAACTACGAAATGGTTAGAGCGTGCAAGACCAGAGAGAGAGAAGACACGCCTTTCAAGTAACCCCCTCCACCCCATATACTCGGAGAGAAACCTCGTAGACATTTAGACGTTGTGTCCTTCGGAGTCAGAGAGATAATACCAAGGTGCAACGGCTGAGAAATGTTGAGAAGGTGATCGCGAAAGTTCATTCGGCCACTTACGAGCGTGAGTGAGGATGTAGGTCCCCTGAGGAAGAAGAGTGCGGAGTTGAGTAGTGAAGCTTATCAGCCAGGCCTAATAACGGTCGTGTAACTGGATTCGATGGTTTCGTTTTCAGTTTACCTCGGCTTTGCCATCTCCAGCATCGAATGCATTGAAATCCTTTGTGTGGTTCAATTAGGTTGTGCGAATGATGTAACAAAATCCCGGAATTTACCTCGTAGTCCACGTCGATACCGTCAAGATTGAACTGTTTTACCTAGAGACACGGGTTGGAACTGATATAGTGTCTGTAAAGGGAGGCAATGTTTACCCAATTCGCCATGGTAGTTGCCTGTGCGAGTTGAGTCAAGATTTTTGAGCAATGGAATTAGGAATCCACTGAACCATAGTGACAGGATTCACGCCAGATGAAGTAGGCACATCGGTTGATCCAAATACAGAAACGACAAGCTTGATTCCTGCGGCATTGTATTGGGCTTTGACAGATGCCCTTTGAGCGTCCGTCAAGGTCGTCCACTCGAAGGCCTTGGAAGACGAGTAAGGGCAAACCCAATAAGCGAAAGAACACAACCTACCTTGTCGAAGGCTCCCTCTGTGAGGAGAAACGAGAGGGCAAAAACGTTGAAACCCTGGGTTGCACAAGGTGAGAGCTGAAAAAAGCGAAGCCAGTCCACCTTTCTTACCGTGACTGCGGATACTGCAGGCGGTCCAGTGGTTCCGGAGACAAATTGGTCGCTGTAAATCACCCAGTGCGGTGCAGCGGGAGTCGCTCGGGCCAAGATATCGCGAGCTTGCTGGTCAAGACCGTCGAATATAGTTGCATTGACTGCTACCGAGTTGACGCGAGCAAAGCAAAGAAAAACAGAAGAGACGGAGAGGAACCGAGCCAGGGAGAAGGACACCATTTCGATCGCTTGACCTGAAAGACGGCACCGTGAAGCGTTTTCTTTTATACCATTGCAGTGGGAGGAAATAAGGGAGATGCGGCGAAAGCATATGGTCACTCTGTTCCGAATTGGACAATAGATGGGTACGTGGACGACCGCATACACAAAAGCCGTGTGAGATACGAATAGGTCGAGCACTTGGACTGTAAAGGTCTTTTCAGTACGCCTCGATAGAAGTGTTATTCGACGATATGCACGTCGATAGGATATCAGAAGAGCCAAGGACACGCAGGAAGGATTCAGCAGGTCTTATCACGCTGAAATTAGACCGATGGTTTGGCTGACAAGACGAGATAACGGGGATTGGCTGAAAGGATGCCTGCGTGGCCCAAAGGTCGGCTGCATTCGGCGATTAGCACTGCTGAGATCGACCACCAATAAAATCCGCCTCCTAGGTCAACGAAGGGACGGCCGGCAAGAACAAGAACAAGGACATAAATTCACCTGATCGACTGAGTAAAAATGTGAGAAGGTTGTCCCAAAAAGAGCTGAATCGGTTAATTCACCACCTGGCTCACCGAGTCAAATAATGGAGAATTGCCGCAATAATCCTGGAACTGTAGCGATACCGATGGGGAGAGCTTCCATTTGGTGGCTAGAGCCACCGCATGTCCGCCTTGAATGCCGCCGGCTGTAATGTGAAACCGGGTGGTTTTACACGGTGTTCCGGAGCCAAAACACACAAAGAAGACTCGAAAATACCCACTGAAAACCTCGTGGCTCTCGAGTTCTATTATAGTTCCACTTCAAGCTGGTTTATTCGATAACCTCTTCTCAGGGTAAGAGGTTATCGCGATAACCTACAGATATGCGTACACCCTGATTTGTACGCCTTAGGCTGTACGCTCACCGTGAACCTGCAAGTTGTTTCCGTCGGGATGCCGTTTCGAGAGGATCGGAGCCGAACTGGCGGTATTTCGAATCAAAGCGATACCCAAATATAGTTTTGAATTGTCCTTTGCTTCAGAATAAAAAATGATTGCCATGGCATGAGCGACCGGACGGTCGGGAGTTGGTGAGAGCAGGTGGGAGCAAACAATCATTGAATTTCAAACTCCGATTTTCGGCTGCAGAATGTGCCGAGTTTGTGTTCAAAATCGATTTCAACCGGGAAGCAAAAGAATACCGTGTCGGGGTTGTACCTAGATAAGAGTAGGACGGACTCCGTATTTGTTATCTCGGATTGAATTCGGGTAAACTCGAAGCACATCATTACTATTCATTACGATTATGCACCAGCGGTGCAAGACATTGAACCCAAACAATAACCCAAGTAAATGTTAAACAGGCCACGACGAAGCACGCACAGTCTTGATCCACTGCGAGGTAGCTTTTTTTATTGTGTCCACAGCGTGAGAAGAATAAACGATGAAATTGAACATAGCAACTCACCTCCTGGATACTTTTTACACAGCGTAAGAATAAACGATGGAATTGAACATAGCAACTCACCTCCCACACCATTGCGCCACCAGCTGTACAGACTCGATCAGTGATACTATGTCAGAAGAAAAGAAAGAAAAAACACACTCCAACCCTGATTCTTCGCGGTCGCTAAACAGCCAGCGAGGGTGCTGGTGGCAATGAAACCGTTGCTGGCATCACCACTTCGTGCGGGCTTTCCGATGACTATCTTCGAGAGCGGTACGCCGCTCGCACCGATTTGGAAAACAGCAGTTTTTGGCCACGTCGAAGAGGAAGTAGTCAATAAGTTCGCACAGGTGGTGTATTCCGACGCTCCCTCTAAGAAACCATTAGTCGACAAAAACGCACGGTTGCCGACGCGTACGGTTGTAGAACTGGACGTTGTACCAATCGATCAGGCTGCCCACAGCAGAGTGCACTTTCAGATAACCACCACCGCCCCACATGCTGGGCGAAAACCAAGGTGCGACGGCTGCGAATGGTTATTGATGAGCGCAAATACCAGCAGACTGATGGAATACGCACGGGCATGAGTGATGATATACTGGCCCTGAGGAAGAATGGTACGAAGTTGGGTGGTAAAGCTTATGAGCCAGGCCTCGAAATACTGTCAGCGAAGACCGTCGGTTTTAGTATCAGGTCGCGTTCACCTCAGCCTTCCCATCTCCGACATCGAAGGCGTTGAAATCCTGTCGCAAAGTCAGTTGCATTTAGCTGAAAGACGAGACGATGTGTTACCTCGTAATCGACGTCGATACCTAGAGGTACGAGTTAGAATGATATGTAGCGTCTGTCAACAGAGACTAATCGATACCATCCAGATTGTATTTCTTGACCCAATTCCCCATAGTAGTGGCCTGGGAGTAGTCAATAACTCGTAGCAATAAAATTACGAATCCACTGGACCATAGTGACAGGATTCAGATTGGAGGACGTGGGCACATCCGTTGACCCGAACGCGGAAACCATCAGCTTAATCCCAGCAGCGGCGTATTGTCCTTTGATAGTCGCGCGTTCCGCATCAGTGAATGTTGTCCATTCATAGGCCTCGAAAACAAATAAATGTTTATTTATCCCGAACCTGTACGGGTCAAGGAGTGAAACTAAGCACCTTGTCCCAAGGTCCTGCGGCCAGGAGAAAAGAAAGGATGCTGGACACATGGGTGAATTTGAATCCTTACTAGTCTGAGTTAGAGAAACTTACAAGACGTTGAAGCCCTGTTGTCCGACATGAATTACAGCATAGAGAAAGTTAGAAGAGATCCATACAGTGACGGCCGACGTTGCCGGGGGCCCGTTCGTTCCAGATACATAACTATCGGAGTACACCACGAAGTGTGGTGCCAGCAGGTGTCGCCCGTGCCAGGACATCCCGGGCCTGCTGGCCCAGACCCTCGAAGGTGGTTACATTGGTCGGTACAGAGTGGACACGGCCAAAGAAGAGGAAGGCAGACGCGACAGCAGTAAGACGGGTGAGAAAGAGAGAAACCATTTCAGATGTAAGGCGAAGGGAGCACCTACCACAACATTGCGCTGGAACCATTATTTATACCCGGACGAGCTAAGACTTTCCGCCGCAGGTGAAAAAGCTAAACCCAAGGAATATAAGGTGAGCAGCACAGCTGACACGGATAAGCAGGAATATCAAGAGCCCCGTGCTAAATCTGCTGCCAGTGAGCACGATGGTATATAGCTTTTGGGAGGGATACAGAAAAGATAATAGGTCACGCCTGGCCTACAAGAGTCAGAAGATTTTCCTCGACATGTCAGTTTTCGGAATGGTTGGGAGAATCGGCCGATTGGCAGGGAACGTCCGTGATTGTCTGCTCCTCTCATTCGGGACGGTTTCGTGAAAGTGGTTTTGAAACTCATATGGGCTGTTGGGCTTGGCCTTGCCGCCTCATCAAGCGCACGAACACTTGACGATGCCTGCCGAGCGCAGTATTCCCAACCTAGCTGAACGGACGGATAAGAGCACAACCCCCGTGAAAAACCCCTCAGAGCCGCGAGGTTGGATATATATTTTCGTCTTTAGGGGAGACTCATGTGTTCACTGTATGGGCAAGACAGAACTCGAGGGAGTTGGAAGTTGAATTTCGACTCGCTCACTGTCCATAGGACCATGTCCTCTTCCTGAGGCAGTCGACCAATTTGACTTGAGACTTGCTTGAGACCCTGTGTTGGAATTTTTACCATCATTTCGCCGTCGCGCGTACAAACTCTGACGTGTTCGGTGGCAGTGATCGGACCGCTGATCCGTTGATCCCAAGCTTTAGAGACCGAGCCCTTTTTGGCAGTGCCAAGCAAGCATACCCAAAACGATGTGGATAAACGAGGGGCCCCTCCGTGCTCTCTCAACGTCCGTGCGCGAAATTGACCACAAGCTGGACTGTCGGGGCTAATCCCATCACAAGTCGCGCACCGACAGCAGCGCTCCCCGAGTTCCTCCCGTACTTACCGGCTGATCTTCGCGAGTAAGAGTGTATATATGGCTATTATGATCACCGACGCGCTTGTAGAACGCTATTGGGCTGCGCATCCAGATATTCGACCCAGCGCCCTCTATACCGATCCCAACGCTCGCACCGTCCGTGGCGTCGGGAAGGTGTTTGGACTGGACCTCTGGATTGAAGAGGAGAGAGGTTCGGTTGGCGCCATTGCGCGGCTGAATGAGGACATGTACAAAAGACGCGCGTTCCTTCCATGGCGAGGCTCGCCCCCTTTGAAAAGGGGCTGGGGTTCCCGAGGGCGCAGTGGCTTGGGACGGGTATTTCGTTCAAGGTATCGGCAATGTATACTCCCCTCCTTGTGTTATTTAACCCTCTGTTTTCAGGCTTGAAATTTTGCGTTGTAATTGCTTTTGCCGCCGGGCCAGCGGTGTGAGTAGGCGTTTCAAATGACTTGACGCGAGTCGAAACTCTATTTTTGAAAACACCTGCATGTGCAGGATGTAATTGATGAAACGAGGGGAATTCGTGTCTTCAAATAATTCTCGCGTCGAGGCCGAGGTCAACTGTGTGCGACTCCGTGTGGAGTAGGTAGGTAAGGTGCCCTAATGTTTGAGCCTTTTAATTGGAATTATGAATGTTGCCGCCCCAGCGTACAGATTCAGATTTTGTTCCATAGCTTGCAAATCGGGATTTTATAATTCGCGAAGTGCTGAGAGGAAATGCGACGAAGCCACCGGTTAGACTAAGTAAGCAGACGTTTATGGGCTGGATGTAGGTAGTGCAATATAGTAGGTACAAGTAGTTGATATGTGGTGCGATAAAAAGTTTGCAAGGTTCAAAACGAGATATGTATGGATGGGGGAGAGTACAAATACATGGAGAAAATGAATGATGATAACGAGGGTGAGCTATGCAGAGGACAAAAAGGAATGAAATAAATTACTGCACAACGCAGTTGCTAGATCGCGATTTGGTATGCTTCTTGGCTGCGGGCGGGAGGCCGCCGGGGATGCTGATAGATGCAGTCAAGTCCTCAGCCGGCTCCTCAGCCGCCGATGTCGCGCCCACTCTCGACCTTTTCCGCTGTATCTCCAGTTGCGTTTCATCCAAAGACTTGGGATTGGCTCGACTTGAGTGGCTCTGGCCACTCCGCATGCTGGCCGAATTGGCAGTCGTGCTGGTGCTCTTCACGGACTGAGGACGGTTTGGGTTCCTTCCGGAGCTTCTTCTGGACGCCGTCCTTCGGGGTACGAGCGGGACAGAGTTGGATGAGGAGGCAAAGTCGGGCTCCGGAGTTAGATTGGACCGAGATCGTTTGAAGGCAGCCATGAACTTGAAGGCCGTCGGGGGGTTACGGGGGTCCC
This sequence comes from Mycena olivaceomarginata, assembly GCA_029378375.1. Lineage (NCBI taxonomy): Eukaryota > Fungi > Basidiomycota > Agaricomycetes > Agaricales > Mycenaceae > Mycena > Mycena olivaceomarginata. The sequence continues at coordinate 92 of JARKIC010000495.1, read as the reverse complement.
GGGGATCCCGTGCGGCGGAGGTGCGGGGGCAGTACCATCCAGACTCGTCCGGGTGTGGGTGACCCACGCGACTTCCGACGCGGGGCTCATCG